>WEIV01018668.1:185665-216679 GCA_013390005.1 Calyptomena viridis | reverse complement strand
TGAGACTATATGGGGAAGATAAAAGGTAGGAGGCTGCCTTGTGCTACTTCACAAATGAAAGTAAGACCGCAAAAATTCAGTGATTTGTGCTATTCCATCAGCTAAATGAACTATTATTGCAAACTTCACTTATTTTGAGCTTTTTTAATTATAAGGACTGCAGCTTTCAGAAGTAACAAAATACAGTAAGGATTAGAGGTAGATAAACCAACTTTAGAAGTAAGGATGTAGACTTCTAAAGGATTTTTGTAATGCCTAGTGTGAAGTGATTTACTGTGTTGTAGCAGTTTAATAAAACAGGCACCTGGCTTCTCTGAAAGGCAAAAAAGGATGAAAAGAATGTGAAATGCTCTTTGGCCACTTTTGCATAAATCTTCTAAATAATATGTATCTCCCCCGACACTACACTTGCCTTCTTTGACCAGCAGACTATCTGTATTTGACTACTACGATCTTTCTTTCCTTTAGCATATTGATCAGGTGTTCAAACATAAGGAACTGCAGCAGCAACTTGTGGATGCCAAACTTCAACAAACTACCCAACTTATTAAAGAAGCAGAGGAAAAACATCAGCGAGAACGGGAGTTTGTAAGTGAATTCTGTGTATGTTAAGGGAAATAAAACCCACCACACCAGACTTTTCATGATTTAAAACAAATACAGCAAATTGAGAGGACTGTCTTCTGAAAGTTAGGATAGATTTCAACAAATGAGACAGATTTAAGTTTTGTGTATGATGCCTAGAACGTTAATATCTGTACAAATAGGCAAGTAATGTTACTGTTTGCATTCTCTCAGCAGATGTGCTGAATGTCATTTTAAGTTTTTCTTAGACTGGGAATCTAGCTGAAACACCAGAAGTACTTTCTTGCAGTCAAGAGTTGTAGCCTCTGTTTTTATGCTATAAGAAATAACAAATGCAGAGTAAAGCATATGCTCTTCTGCGCTGTCTGCTCCCTAAACTATGGGTGATGTCTTATAATCAGCAATTTGATTGCAGTCTTCTAAGCAGTTTGCTTCTAATGTATCCATAACTTCTAGGGAAAAGCCTTGCTTTTTCTTTATAATCTTAAAATGATCATCCAGTGTTGGATTGTTCTACTTTTTTAACGTAATTTCTGAGTCATAAGCTGATGAAAATCTCTTCAAAGATGAACCTACAAAATGGTGTCAAGTTGAAGCAAAATAGGTTTGAACTAGTCTGTAAAGGTAGAATTAGTGACTGGAGAAATGAAAGTGGAAAATAATTTAGGTTACAAAACAGTTATAAATTACATACAGTTTGTTAATGAACTATTAATAAATTTAGTAGTTCAAACTTGCTACAGAAATAGAAACATTGACTCATGCTACCAATTACAAAAAATGTCTCAAGAAAAGTCTCTGCATGCCAACACATGCTTCAAATGGTATATATGAAAGATGGTGTTGTAATAAGAGCCCATGTGAGAAAAATGGTTGAATACCCCTTAGGTGATGTTAATGTTTGTTCATTTTTCATCACAGATCAAGTTAAGTCACTTTTAGGAATACTTTTTTCATTATGTGGCTTTTTGCATTGTTTTTTAGCTGCTAAAAGAAGCTACAGAGTCCAGACACAAATGTGAACAGATGAAGCAGCAGGAAGCTCAGCTGAAGCAGCAGGTATCTTTTTTTAATGGAGGGATCTTCAGTAACAGTTTTGAAAAGAAAATACTGAGAGATTTATGACCATAGTGAACATAATGCAACATCTGAAAAAACTTAGCTTTCATCAGATGCTTGTGAAAAGTACTTGGAATTTTCTTAATTAAGTCTTAAATTTAATTTCCAGTAGGTAACTCTTCAGTAGCGCAGCCTCAAGTATAGATTGTCAAGTCTTGAGATTTTGTACTTGCTGTTTAATACATCTGGAGAATGTTACTGGAAGGTGCTAAACATTGAATTTCTGGAGCTAGTGTCCTTTTAAATTAATAGTGTTAATATTACAAAGACTGGAATATAGCAAAGCTTAAGAAGAAAAGCTTAAGAAAGTTTGGCTTCTTCGAAACTGTTGTTCTCTCTTTTTATCTTTTCTTTCTTATGTAGCTGTTCAGGACCAGAGAGGCCCTTGTGACTATAGAAAGTTGAATGAGGATTTTTACCCAGGCATGTTTTAGAATCTGTTTGTTACTGCTTCCATCTCGGCCTGGAAGGATGGAGGACTGGGAGCAAGCAATGTCATGTTTATCTCTGTAGTTACTCAGATTTAATAATCAGAGTATCTCTGTCCACAAAAAAACCCCTGCTGTCTTCAAATTAATTTCTTGCTGTAATGTAAATGCTACAGGAAAATCCTCTCAGAGAGGAGAGATGGTCTCCAGTTTTTGCACTTTGATTCTGGATCACCTGCAGTCATTTGACCACACGTGAGCTGAGCACATAAGGCACAGGGAAATGGTAGTTCCAGCCAGCATCACAGCACCTGAGAAGCAGTAGCTATTCTGTTCACTGGGTGTTACTTCTTCACTTGAGGTTTTGCATGAAGTCTCTGTCCTGGTTTCAGCTGGGATAATTTCTTCTCCCTAGCTGGTACTGTGCAGTTTTGGATTCCCTATAAGAATAACACTGGTAGCACAGTGATGTTTTGGCTATTGCCAATCCGTGTTTATCCTAAGTCAAGGACTCTTGTGTCTCATGCTTTGCTAGTGAGGAGGTACACAAAAAGCCCCCAGAAAACTGGGAGGGAGCATAGCCAGGAAAGGTGACCTGAACTGGCCAAAGGGATATCCCACACCATAGAACGTCATGCCCTGTATATAAATTGGGGAAGTTATCTGGAAAGGGGACTTTTGGGGACTTGGATATGGGGTCTGGCATTAGGTAGCAGGTGGTGAGCAACTGTATTGTGCATCACTTGTTTTTTCCTTTTTATTATCATCTATTAGTATTATATTTTACTATGTTTCAATTATTAAACTGTTCTTACCTCAACCTACAATTGTTACTTTAGATTCTCTTCCCCATCCCACTGGGGTGGGAGTGGGGGTGAGAGAGCAGCTGCGTGGTGCTTAGTTGCCACCTGGGCTGAAACTATGACAGTCTCTTTGAAAGCTGTTTCATAACCTTTTTTTCACACTTACTGTACCTTAATCTTTTTTAGGCTTTTCAGGAGTTACGTTTAAAGCATGTGTTTATGTGTGTAGTTAAATGTAATCATACACATCTCAGTTGGACTTGAACTTGTGAATATCCAGATACTTCCAAATAGTTTTTTTGCCACACTTAGTCTTTTATGATTTTTTCTAAGTTGGTTACCCTTTATTCAAAATCTTGCTGCCCATATTGTTGTGCTTTTTTATGGTTATAATACATATGGTTTGTGGTTTCCTGGAGGTGACAGATATTTTTTGTGGAGTAAGATGAGCTAGAAAGTTCAGTGACAACAATGGCAAAAAATCATGCTGTACTGCTGACAAGCTGGTCTAACTCCTTTTATGAAATTTCCTTTGCTAATAGAGCAAAATACAATATTTCTGTGCTCTGAATTGTATTGTCCTGTAACCCCCAAGGTAAGAATTGAGGGAACTGATTACTCTTCAGTGGGAGCAAGAAGTTACTATTAAATGGTTGTGTATTCTTACAACATCAAATAGCACACTGATTAAGTTGTTTTAATAAGAATCAAATGTTTTTTAAAACTATGTTATTAAAAATATTTTGCAGCTCTTTCTTGGTCATTGACCTTGTAGTACAGGGCAAGAAGTTCTTCTGTCATCAAATGTTAATGCTCTTCACTTGTTGAAGTGTAATGCTTTTCAGTGTTATGTGAATTTCTTGTCAGTATTTACTTTTTGTGATTTTTGTTCTGTGGGCAGATTATGTTGGTTATGAATGTGTATTTTGATTTCTGGAATCAATCGTGTTTATTTTGTCCTAGCCTTGGTTATTAGCTTTGGCTGGTTAAGGTGGAAAGGCAAAGTTTTAATTTCCCAAGTTTTAATTTCACTAACCGTGTGCTGAATTTCCTGTATATGTGTATATCCTCAGATCATTTCTTCTAGCAGGGAGGTAAAAATGAGGTAGTGATGAACTGCGATGTCTTCAAACATTTTATTAAACATAATATTCTTTTTACTTCAGAATATATTGTTCTGTAAACACAGAACTCCACATATAATTTGAATAGCATGCTTTCAGACAAGTTCTGCATGTTCCTCAAATAGAAATTGTAGCATAGTTAAAAAGAGAAGTTCATGTTTTACTGTTTCCAGTTTAATTTTGCCTTGTACCTTAATATTTTTGTATTTATAAACCATTGTTCAGATTTCTGTTCCTGCCTCTTTTCCAACAGCTTTCTCTTTACATGGATAAGTTTGAGGAATTCCAGACCACCATGGCAAAAAGTAATGAACTCTTTACAACTTTCAGGCAAGAAATGGAGAAGGTATTTATAGGGTTACCTAGTTTCATAAAAAGTAACAGAGAAAAGTATACTGTTAGTGGGTTGCATTTTAGATATTATAAGTGCTTGCTTTTTGAAAATGTATGGAGTATTTTGACATTTAATTTGGATCATAAGATAGGATATAAGAATTTTTCATATTATGGAAGAGAAATGTAATTTTTTGTGATTTTTGATGTACTTGCATAATATCTAAATCCTAATTTCAGTGTTTTACCAACTAATACTTGTCATTCTCTTTGGCTGTGCTTATGTTTTAAAACTTCTTTTCCTGGAGCTTTTTATTACTTTTACTTGAAAGTTGCTAGTCTGTTTCTGTTAAGACTCAGTCTTATTTTCTTTGAATGTAGAATCTGTATTTGTGGGGTTGAATTTTGTGCAGAGACACTTTTCCAAAATAACTTGTTCAAACTGGACTTGGAAAATAACACTAAGAAGTCTAATTACATAAAACCACCTAAGTTGCAACACAAGCCACAAAATTAAATCTTTTATTTATCTTTTGTAGATGACAAAGAAGATTAAGAAACTGGAAAAGGAAACCATTGTGTGGCGTACAAAATGGGAAAACAACAACAAGGCTCTTCTGCAAATGGCTGAAGAGGTAATTATCTTTTAAGCAGTAGTATGGCTCAACTTGAATCTGACTCCTACAGACCTTCATACAGCTCTTGAGCTTTAGAGAATGCTGTGTAGGAAATCATAAAAGCCAAATGAATTGACTGAATTTTAATAGGCTGAGCAAAGGTCAACCAGTGCTGCAATAGAAATCTGTTTTAAATGTACAAGACTGACATGAAGGAATATGTGTAAGGGGTCAGTTGCTTTCTTGCATTGCCGCTGCTTTTGAGGTCATGAGGTGCCATTACTCACTTGCAATCTGGCAGGAGCAGCACTGTGCAGTTGTGCCTGCACTGTCTGAGGCCTAGTTCAGGTGTGAGAGGGGTGACTCTGTCAAACCATGCTGGGTTGTGTAGGTTCTGCTACAGCACTGCTTATCTTTCTGTTCTTACAAGGAGCTAGTTAGGAGAGCCCAGGAGTAGGGTGTCTTCTGACCTGGATTCTCCTGCTGGATTGTGGGTTTCCTACTTCTGTGCCTTCTCCTGACTGTAGTTTCCATTATCTGCATTGTAATTGATTGCTTTATGGGATTTCATATCAGGGTCCTGGTTGATGCCCAGCCCTCACTTAAAATTAGCATTAAGTAGTCATGTCCTCATTGCTCCTTTTTAAAGGTGTCTGTTGCCACTCCAGCTCAGACAAGTCATCTGAAGTGTAGGTAGGTGAAATATTCTGAGGTGATTCACTCTAGTTCAGCTGAAATTTGACCTACTGGATTAATTTTTAAGATTTAATATTCAGGATTAAGTAGTGGTGATTCTTTTAATTAATTTAGGGGAAAAAAACCAATTGTATCACAGAGCTTTTATTTCTTTTGTCCTTCAGAAAACAGTAAGAGATAAAGAATACAAAGGCTTTCAAATAAAACTGGAGCGTTTGGAGAAGCTATGCAGGGCCCTTCAGACGGAAAGGAACGAGCTGAATGAGAAGGTGGAAGTGCTCAAGGAGCAGGTTTCTCTTAGAGAAGCAGATGTGGATCTAGCTGTGCAGGTGTTGCAATCCTGCACACTCAATTCCCATGAGGAGCTGGGAACTCCCATTGACACGGAACCAGGAATCCAACCGGATGTGGAATCACATGCAGCAAATAGCTCTGAAAAGACTGTCTCAACAAGTCCTGTTCCTGGCACTGAATCTGTAGACTAAAATGAAGTGTAAACACTGTATTGAGAGATATATTTTGTGTATAACTTTCTCTGTTGGTGGTAACTATTTGGTTTTGTGGTGAAAATTTTCTTACTTTTTCTACCATATCTGTATTTTCTTAGAACTACTGGACTTATGTGGTACAGGAAGCTGCATAGCAGCTTTAAATAGCTTAAACTATAAATTTTCCACAACTGTGTTGCACATCTGCCTCATTTTTTAAAAGAAAATATTTTTCCATAAAAGGATGCATGTGCATTTCCTCCCCACAACACAAATCACTGTCATGGAAGACTGTGTCCAGATATAACATCGTTCGGGGAAAATGGTGACAGCAGGTCACCTTTTTGTTTTAAAGAACAGCACTCTGGTTTTGTTCATTGACTTGCCACTCAGTATAGTAACGATTATCAATTTTTCCAGTAAATTTATCTACATAAGGATGTCTAATGGCCAGTAAAAAATGTCAGCTTTCCCCTCTAGTATGTTTTCATATATATGAATGAAAAAGTAAAGGTCCAGAATATAGTAAAAGATATGTGTAAAGGGTTTTATGTCCTTTGTGGTATGAAAAAACAGCTTTGAAATACATTCATTTGCAGCTGGTGAAACAGGGTGTACAGCTTTTTGCAGACGTCTCAGGGTTGTGTTGTAAAGGTTAGTTTGGACTATTTGCCCTGCCTGTGAACATGTTAGATATAAATGTGTGAGAAGATGTACAGTGATGTTACCAAGTGGGATTTTGCAGTTGTGGAGCCTATTGCACAGATGTTGGTCATGTTCTTCCCTCTTACCTGCAGTGTGTCCACCACGTGGCTATCCTGACTAGAGAAATCCATTCCTGTCAAAGCAAATATCTGGATTATCTGAAGGGCTGGAAAATGGACACTCGCTGCTGGAGGTGTGGAAGACAGGAGTCTGGCAAATAGGCTTTCTCTAATAGCTGGGTATCTAAGCATCAGTTAAGCCTTTGCTGGTTAGAGTTGAACATGAGGATTCACGTACTTTTCCTGAAGTACAGTGTGGAACTTCCTGCTCATTCAACTTCAAAGCTGTACCAGTTGGCAGAGTGCCTTCCCAGTCAGGTTATCTGGTAAAGATGGTACTTCACATTCTTACACTAGTATACCACAAGCAAAGCTTCCTTGTTAACCTTAAACCATATCGTATTTTCCTTGAAAAATTTGATATTCACTTCAAGTCTTCTTTTTCTAAAAGAAACTAGGACCAACATTTATTTTTTGGCAATGCAACCTGTGACATAACTACAAGCTACCTTTAACTTTAGTTCTCATGTATTTACTTTCTAGTTTTGATTGCTGTCATTTTAGGAAATACGAACATGTGTAGCCTTTTCTGGTACTTAAAGTTCTTTGCACTTACTTGGGAGGGGATTTGTGAATCAAGCACATCTCGATGAGCTTCCCACCCCTTGACAGTTGAGTGGCTAAATTACTTGAATGTTCAGGCTGCACTGAGCTCCTGATCCTTTTCCTGTAGTAATGTACATTGAAATAACGTAGCTGTCTTTGAGAGTAAGGTTATGTAAGGCTTAATAAATGTGTTTTAGGTCATACCACTAAGAGGAACTGTGCAAAATGGACGTTTCTGAAATGGAACAAATGGGAAGCTGACCATCTTTCTCCTAAATCTGTGTGGGTTTGGTGTTTGTGATCCAAGCACAATGCAGGAATGAAAAGAAGGGTAGCAGTGAGCAGTCAGTCGGGTTAGACTCAGAGCTTTGAAATGTTCATCATGCTAACAGTATGGCATAAAAAATAACTGGAAAGAAGTATTTCAGACTTGCAGTTCAAATTGCTTGCTTTATAGAGTTCAAGCTTGAAAAAATAGTTGTTGTGAGAACTGGTTTTCAGCTAACACTAAGCATAAAGTAATTTTCCTGGGGAAAAGTGAAAAACTTTGTAGCTGATGCACCATACCCTTGGCAAGGTAGGACATACAATTGTCTATTTTTGCAACTTATTATTTAGACATTTGTATCCTGAACAATTCTTTCTATAGTGCTTGTTCTATACGGAGGCAAGAGTGAATTTTTGGACCCTGCTGCAGGAATATTTTAAAGGGCTTTTAGAGAAATGACAGATATAACAGCAATACAAATATATTTGTTACTGACTAAACATGTAAATGAAGCAGAATGCCCCAAGGAGAAAAGGCCTTTAAAACGGGAATATCTTTTCTTTCCTACCCTCAACATACCCATATCGTATCAACTTACCTGACCAAGGCAAGCTGTACTTTGCTTCCTGAAACCAGTCAATAGAGTTTCATGCATTGCTTAAAAAGTGTTGTTTTAAAAAACAAATTACAAATTGACGTGAGGGGTAAGCTCAGCACTGTCACTGATCTGCCATACTGCAGGCTATTGCACTGCCAGGCTGCAACCAAACGGGCTCCAGTAGGGTTTCTAAGTAAACTTGTATTACTGCCTTTCTCCCACTACTACAGACTGTTTAACTGGGGATGTGAACTGATGTAGCCTGAGATGAGTGTGCCTAACTGTCAGAATTCTGGGGCCTGATTGACAGTTTCACCATGATTAAGCTGCAAAAAGCTAAATTGTATGTGATTCAAGACCCAAATATGTGTATACATACACAAGTAAGTTAGGGCTGTATCTAATGTTTTGTCCTTCCTTTCATTACACCTGGTTACGTTACAGTTCAATTCTCAGGTGTTGCAGAAAATCTACCTCTTTGGACTGTAGATGGAAATAACTGTGAAAAAAGTGATGCAGAAATCTAGTTTGTGCTAAACACACTGCTTTATTTTTACAACCCATGTCTGCTTTCATGAGGAAAAATGATAAATGAACGGGCAGCCTTTGTTTTGCTTTTCAAAAACATTTTGTAGAGATTTTTCACTAATGTGAATCTGAAATTTTATCTACTCAATTCTGTATAGATTAAGTAAATAAGTATGCTTAATATATTGGACTCTGAGTTTTTCTTTAACATCATATTCATGTCTTCAAACTGAATCTACCGAAACTATTTATTTGAAAATTCAAGCGTGAAAATTAAAAGATGTGAAATTTGAGTTCAAGTGAGCTGCCCTGCAAAGGGCTGTTCCAAGGTTTTGTCAGTGCCCTGCATGTTCCTGGCACTGCACAGGCCCAGGGGTGAGTCCTGAACTCTGTACTCTCCTCACCTTGGGAGTGTCCTAAGATGAGGGTCAGTCAGACCACAGAGGGTGGGAGCTCTGGCTGTGCCTGCCAGCCTGCTTAGAATTCTGCTCATGCTTGTCTCCCAAAATTTTATCTACTCATCATAGTTCAGTTGGGTGTAGTGTGAAAAGTATGAGGGTTTGTTAAAAATCAGATTTTTCTAGTAAGTTCATCAAGTGCTCCCCATTCTGTCATAGTATGTGGGGTCACTTGTTACTAATACAGACTCCCAGTTTCCTAATACTGAAAAGTGTTCCATTTGCCTTTTTTGGCATATTCATATTTTTTTGGCATAACATTTGGCAACTTCCCTAAACTTTGTTTCGTTTTAGAACTACTTTTAAGTTCAATTTTCCTTTGTCTTTTTCTAGGTAGTATTTAAAACTGCTATACAAAAACATACTCTGATGTGCTCTGTGACTCTTTGAAGATTAGTATTTATTTTTTAATTTTAAAAAAATTGTTGTTTGAAGATACCTGTTGTATAAAAAAGTGAGCAACATAGGTCCTAGCCCTGAGTTTTTTGTGCCAAATATTTTGGAAATCTAAGTACACTGCCAGGTCTTAAATGCTCTCCTTGTACTTCAAAGTATTCCCTCACATCTGAGGCTTGTCTCCTCTAAAGGGTGCTGCCTCTGCTCCTGTGTAAGTACCTGTTTCTCTCTTCCTGTGAATGCTGATATAGGAGTCAAATCTGTTACTACTTGGATCTCCCCAGTCTTCCTAAGTTCCTTATGAAAACGGGTCAGATTTGCAAGCTTTTGCTAGAGGGAAGTTTGGTTAATAGCTCAGGATTTTGGCTTTTCCTTTTTTTAACCAGGTGCTGGAAGTTTGCTGTTAAGGCACAGGCACATGTACACACACATCTGAGCTGTACTTGTCTTGTGCAGAGTAGATCTGAGGGGAGAACCTCTTTCACCAGCTGCAATCTGAGCCCTCCAGCCCAGCTGCCAAGGCAGCTCCCTGGCAGACAGGCGTGTGTGTTTGATGTACTCAAAGATACCTGCTTTTAGGCCTTTAGGAAGTTATTCCTCACAGGTACTTTTTGTTCCTTTCTGGCTTGGTTTGGTTTTTATTTTATGTTTTACATTTAAATTTTGATAATTCACCTTTTCCCTCTTCTTTAGAGGGAACCTTTTCCTCTTGTTTCTTCTTGAAGGAAGATTGTATTTCCTTCTAACAGTCTAACTGAGTCCCGTCTAACTATGTTATCTTTTATGGATCTTGCTGACTCTGGCACCCATCTAGCCTGAATTTTTAAGTAATTTAAGACTATTATGCTGACTGTGAAGACTTTATTTCCTTTAAAACTGTTTGCTATCTTTTAGCTTTGAGGTCACACGTTTTGGATTTCTTGTCCAAACAGGGATCTGCGTTGTGCCTGTCTAATGGACTGTGACAGTTAAAGCAGGCCTTTGAGTAATTCCAGACTATGCCAAGAGCACTGCTCCTACAGCTCTATTTCAACAAAGGAACTTTGTAGAGCCTCTATTGAAATACCTGCTAAATTTAAGTACCCTGTTATATTTTGTGATATTTGTTCAAACTGAGGAGATGAATTCAAGTCACTTATTTTTAAACTTAGTCTAATTACAGCCATGTGACAGATACTCTATACTGATATAGTTCACTATCACTTCTACCACATTTATGTCCTGGTGTTAAGGATCAAAATAACTACCTCAGTTCTGCCAAGTCCAAGATACGATATTGGTATTTAATCCTTGTAATTTGCTGAAGTTGTTTGGTTGGTTTCCCCACACACATATACTTGTATTCATACAAAACCATGTTATCTTGGTCGTGTTGCCCAATTTATAAACCATGTTCATCAAAGCTTTTGCTGGCTTTGATTGCACTTCTGCTTTTCCCTGTTGGGTGGTTACTGACTCTTCTCCTAATCCTTTTCTCCAGGATGTGGATTTTATGCATGGTTGATGTTTTAACAGAAAGATCTGTTGCCTTTTAAAGGGGAAGAATAGCTGAACTCTCAAAACCATTTGTTAACATGTGTTTGACTATGCCTGAACTGGGGGAAGTTCTGGATTTGAAATGCACGGGACAGAAATTGACTTTGAGAGAATTAGGAAGAATCTATCACACTGGACTTTCCAGTGTCTGCAAAGCAACAGGTGAAACTGGGTGTTGACTTAATGCTTTTTCCCTGTAGAGAGTTTACACAGCTTTGTTGAGCTGTATCAGTGCTCAAGTGAAAAGGCATCACGTGCACAAGGGTGGTATGAATATAGTATGGGTAACAGCATAAAACAGTGGCTGTGTAGCAAAAATTGCCTGGTATCCAACAGTTAATGTAAATGTAGTTCTTCATACACAGTAAAGGAGAAACTCTGGAATGCTTTTTGTCACACTGAAGCAAAATGCAAGAATGTTCTTGGAGAAGAGTAAGAACAAAAATTTGTGATGCACACTACTAATGGCCATGGGCTGCTCTGGTACAGTGCAAGAGTGCTGCTCTCCAGCAGTGCTGCCATGGTCTGATGGCATGGCTGAAGATTTTATCACTCACCTTCTGGAAAAACACGTCTGTTGAAGTAAAACAGCAGATTTAAAATGTAGCTTATTGTTTCATTGTCATTCATATTGTATTTCAGTACAAAGATGAAAGAATTTAGATTTCCTTTGTTCAGGCTGAAAACCTTGGAGAGAAAAAATACCCTTTATGCCGAAAAATTGCATCAAATACACAGATGTTGAGAACAAGTAAAGAAGTCTCCCTAAATTGGCAGGTTTTTTACTTTAACCTGCCTTCTGGAGTTTTTGTTACAACCATTTTTCTGAAAAGAGCCAATACAAAAGAGGTAGGTCTCAAAACTTTTGTACACAGTTCCCTGAAAAGAAAGGCCAGCACGTACCAACCTGCAGAAATAATGCATTGAATTAAGTATGCTCCATAAGTACTGTGTAAGTACACCTAAAGTAACTGTTGTCTAATCCAATAAATAAATATCTTGCTGGAGCTGTTGTTCAGGTTGAATGTTTTATACCTTTTTATTTTTTTAATCTTCTATTTACTACAAATGAACAGCAGTGCATAAGCAGTTATCTACTTCCTGTGGGGGGCACCAGTTTTTAAAATCAAAATCTTAAAGGTATTCAGCTAAATAGCCTTAAATATGATGATCTTCCACTGTTTCACAAACATGCTATATAGGCAATAAAGTATTTAAAGAAATTACTTGCAAATTAAAAAACATATTGGTCCCAGCAACACATTCTAACAAGCTTAAAGCCAAGATGTAGACTGTCCTAATGAAATACTGGCTGTGAGACCGAGCTGTTCTAGAGCTGCCTAAGAAAGGATGCTATGAAGTTGCTGCTACTGAAGGAAGCTGTGTGTATATGGGTACTGAGACAATTTGAACTCAGGGAAAATAAAGCAGTGCAGAAGTTTTATTTACTGCAGCACTTCAAATTACGAGTATAGTTAATGAAACTATGCTCACATTTTCTTCCATAATAAATTATCCATCCTGCTGTCTTACAGCTGTAAAAGAGCAGGTACTGACTGCATCCCTTGGTCCCAGCTGTCTGACTCCTTCATGTTCTATGGGGAACTGGCAGGGCTTTGTGGGACATTTAAGATACCACCAGTGAGTGACTCACACAGCTCCACATCTGAGCTCTTGGTGTTTCAGTAAAAATCAAGAACACTGACAAACTTTTCACAGTGTCAGTGTCAAAGAGAAACTTTTCACAAGGGTGCGGAGTGATAGGCTAAGGGGTAATGACTTTAAACCCCACCAAAGTAGGTTTAGATTAGGTATCAGGAAGAAATTCTTTACTGTGAGGGTGGTGAGGCACTGCAACTGGTTGCCCAGAGAAGCTGTGGATGGCCCATCCCTGGAAGTGTTCAAGGCTAGGTTGGATGGGGCTTTGAGCAACCTGGTCTAGTGGAAGGTGTCCCTGTCTGTGGCGGGAGGGGTTGGCAAACCAAACCCTTATTTAAGGTTAGTCGAGTAGTGGTCAAGCTGTCCTTTGGCAGGTTTGACCTCTCACACTGTTTAGCATATCCTGTCCAGCTGCCACCTACCTGCTGCACTCCAACAGTACCTCAGCCTTCCAAGGAATTACTGAAGTTCTTTTGCACATACCTGCATCACTTTAGTAGGAACCATTCTTGAAGAATTGTGGGGAGAGACAAGTCTGTGCATAGCGATCCAGTGCCCACAAAGCAGCAGGGGGGTCCTGGTAACAGCAGGCAGGGAATTAAAAATAAGTAGCATAAGAAAAGCAATGAGAAGAACAGAGCAATTAGTACACTTCACCTTCCACTCCCATTCAGTTAGTGAAGCAGTAACACTTCAGTGAACAACCCCAGTCATAAACACAAAGCTGGAAACACCAATTCCAGGCATGAGCTGTGCTGTACGTGCCCGTTCCGAGCAGCCAGCTTACTTCTCCTTGAAGTACCTAAGAACAGCAGCAGCCAGAGGGGTCATGCAACAGACCACTGCTCTATCTGTACCAGGAGGAGTCACCATGCTCTCTGGGAAGAGCTTTTGTTTTTCCAGTAATCAGGCCATTCATGTGTTTCCTACTTCTCAAGAGTTGCATGTGTCAGAATGATTGTCAAAAACGTAGGGCCGACCAAAAACCATCTCTGAATTCAGTATGTTTAATGCTTATCAGTTGCTGTCAGCTGCATTTCCTCAGGGTGGGGAGAGAATAGGAAGAAAATCTCATGGATACAGATGGCAGACAGTTTCATAGGTGGGTGAGGGAGGAATGACACCACTTGTCACCTTCCAGAACCAGGCCAAGGCCCTGCCAGCATCCAAGCAATGGCCACCACAAAAAGCCCACTTCGTCTTCCTCCACCCCAGTTTTATTGCTGAGCATGACCTAAAGTAAGGAATATCCCTTTGGCCAGTTTGGGTCAGCTGTCCCCGCTCTCTTCCCTCCATCTCATCCCCACCCCCAGCCTACACCATGTGCAAGCACTGCCCTACAGGAGCCAAGACACAGATGCATTATCAACACCTTTCTAGCCATAAATCCAAACAGCACCCAGCACCATACACACATGGACAGGAACTCCATCCCAGCCTGATCCAGTACAGGAAGCTTCAGATATGCAGCTTGAGCCCAGTAGCCTACTAACTTGTAACAATTCCAGTAGAGAACAAGATATGCATCAAGGGAATAACATTTTCAACAACAAAAATCACATTTTCAGTATTGGTCTCCACAGTCATCTTTTTCCAGCTTGGGCAGAAAGATCGGGAGAGACAACAGTTCATTTAATTATGGCCTGTCTTAAGTAACTAAGTTCACTAAGTAACTAGTTTAAACTCCAGTTAGACACTGACTTGGATTTGTCTGACAGCTCCCAAGGTAATCCATTTTACTTCTACACAGTCCAAGTTCTCCAGCTTTTAAGTCAGCCCAAGGTTTAGAAGCAAACTATGTTTGTCTTGTATTTGTTCAGACATTAATGTGTTTTAGACACCTGCCCAATTTTGATCATAAAAGCTACAGGAGGGCTCTAACCAAACAAGGTGACCCCAGTTCACTG
Source organism: Calyptomena viridis (assembly GCA_013390005.1). NCBI lineage: Eukaryota > Metazoa > Chordata > Aves > Passeriformes > Eurylaimidae > Calyptomena > Calyptomena viridis. The sequence continues at coordinate 201,766 of WEIV01018668.1, read as the reverse complement.
AGAGGGCACAGGTCCCTTTGCACCTACGACAAGAAAATGTTAAAGGGCAGTGCTTCCAACACCACAAAAACCCCACAACACACAAAAAAACCACCAAAACAAACAAAATCAAACCACTAACCACCCAAACCCAAAGAAGTTATTTAATTCTGCTCAAGATTCATACTTGAACTGGAGATCTACTGGCCATCCCCATGGATTCCCCAAACCACTTCCTACACCCATTCTCTTTATGAACCAGTCAAGTTATCTCTTCCAATTTTTTTGCATCAAGACAACTCTCATCTTCTCAGATGTTTAATTGTGGGTAAATTATAAACTAAAAATTACATACCTTTATCACCATGTAGCAATTAAATTATATTCAGGCAAGAAGGCATTCACCTTATGCCAATGCACATTAAATACACCGAACTTTTTTTCAATAAATTTTATTTATGCAAAGCCCATCCAAAAGTGGTGTGCAAAAGTGACAATCTCTTTTTACATATTGATAAAAAGACATTTTTTTAGTAGAGTTTTGATGTGTGAAGAGTGAAGATTTGACTTTTATTTACAGGAACCCACCGAGTTTGTTTAAAAATATAGGTATTGTCATTTTCATTTTCTCTAAAGCTAATTGCTGTACAGTATACAACAACTCAAAGTGCCCAAATAACCAAGGGTATCCCAGGACAACTTGACTATACAAGCTTTTTGTGCCCAATTAAGAATATTCTTGCTTTGATGTAATGTTTCTGCCCAGTGCTTGTTTGTTTTGTTTGGTTTTATTTGTTTTTTTAAGGGGCTTTATGTATACAGTAGTTGAATTATATTACTATGTCATTCCCAGTAGTTCCTTGAGGAAGAAAAGTTATGTTCCTTGACCCTCCAGTTCAGCTGCTGCTATATCTGGTTCTTCATCATTGTAAATGTTTTCTGCCTGAAGACACAAAACATTACATTACCAGTGGTAGAGATCATTGTTTTTAAACAATCTTTATGCTTTGTATAGAAAATAACTTTGATAATACCAAAGTGGCACAGCCATCATCCCCTCCTTGAAGGGACCTTCTCCCTGCCTTTTCTTAAAGGGAAGCCAAAATTAGGAATGTGCAGACAGTGGCTGCAATTTTGACAGTTGCCTTCTTGCATTGTTCTATTTCAAGAGCATAAGCATTACCCATTTAACCACTAGCCTTACCATGAACATTTTATTTGGAATTATTTCAGCCTCAGTCTGAACACACAAAACAAGAACAGGTATTCTGTTCCAGCACACAAGAAAAGTCCACTACAGTTTTGTAACTTAATTCNAAGAACAGGTATTCTGTTCCAGCATACAAGAACCTGTGACACACATTTAAGTCCACTACAGTTTTATAACTTAATTTATTCCCAAATTACTTTATTCCACATTTATAAGATAGCTGATTAATCTCCTGTAATGTAAAGCAACATGAAATAACAGGTGAGTAAAAAGGCATCTTGCTTCACAGCCTTCACAACATATGGAGGGGGGAAGAATAAGCCTTGGCTAATTTTGGATATAAGTTTGCAACCGCCACGTTTATTGTTAACTAGTACCTAAGACTTGGACTCAAGAATTAACCAGCAGTCTCATTTATTCAAGTTGTTTTAGTCTTGATTTTCTTTTTAAAGTCTTATACTGTTTGATTAGAGAGTAAGAAGTACAGGGAACAGACTACTTTTCAGTCCTTGATGGCACAATCTGCCCTAAGAAGAACAAGCCTTTTGTTTCATTTATGCAACAAGTTTCAGAGCAACTCAAGACTGTTGTGACACTCACCATTTGCCATATCTGCATTATGTTGTCCTCTGATACAGAACAGATTACCCAAGGCTCATTAGGATTCCAACTGAAGTCTGAAATTTTGGCAGTGTGTCCTCCATGAATAAACTGTTAAAAAAACCCACAAGCTTCAGTAAGCCATTTCAACTCTAGAGAAATCTGTTAACACCCAAGATTCCAAAGTTAAGTTCATCATACTAACGACTCCACAAAGAAGAACTTTATGAACGTTCATAAAGAGAATAGGTATAGGAAGAGGTTTGGGGAACCCATGGGGATGCCCAAAGAAGGTGGGTGTGAAACCACTTCTCATTCATTGCTTATGGACACAGGTGGAGTTGCTGAGACAGCATTTGAGACAACAGTTGTATTATTATATATGTATTTTTATAGCAACAACTGACATCCTCAAAACTGTGCCTCTTCATGCAATGTTGGGCTGTGAAATCCAGCCACATTTCAGACTGATTACGCTTAAGAACATTTACACAGGAAATGGGGAAACCTTCAGAACTGAACAGAGGAAGCCTACAGCACGTTAGAGCAACAGATTGGAAACTAGGGAGGTGAAAAGATTTATGAACTGCTGCAGTTTTAGCAACACAGCACAAGGCATCACACTGCCACACAGCATGTCAGCACACTGAAACCTAAACAAAAGTGTACCAGCAGCTCAGGAGGCCCATCTTCTGCATCCTCTGCAGACTGCTCTTCTCCAATTTTACTGTAAGAAAATAGTTTATACTTTTTATTAATAATGACAATTACATTCTATATCTGCTTAACTGAACAATTCCTGGCCTTTGTTTCCAGTATTTGTTTTTGGTATTGCTTTTTCTCATTGTGAAATAATTATAAGCCTCAGGTATAAACCATCAACTGTTTGGCACTGTCATTACTGAAATAGAACCTTAACTTGCAAAGCACATGGAGGCAGAAATCACTTATTACTGAAGACAACACAAAACAATTCTATTAGCAAGAAACCACGATGAAGTAACATCAGATCTACTGTGCTCTTTCTATTCATACACAAAAGACCAGGCCTGAGGTAAGCAAGCAAGGAGGGTTAGAAAACAGCATAAACCAAACCTCCCGAATAATGTAGGCCTGCAGCCCTTTTCTTTTTAACCATCTGTTCATATATACTAACAGAAAGAAATTGCTCTTCACCTTAGATCCCATACATGAAGCCGACGATCGGTACCACTGGAAGCAAGAATTGTTTCATTATGAGGAGACCAGTGAACCTATTGAAAGAAAACAGCTTAAGAGAAGCAGCTATTGATTTCTAAAGCATATTCTGAATGAGCACCCTGGCACTAATTTTCAACAACTATACTCCATAAATCAGTTTCTTCCAGCACAAAGGATATCCAGTATGTCAAATAGACTGCTTTGAAGTCTTAAGGTTTTTCCAAACTGAACAGACACTACTTCACTGTTATATATTTACCATATTTTAGGAAATGTCTAAAAAAATCACTGTTACTTGCACCTACCTAAAAAGACAGAGGTCACAAAATTAGGTTTGAACCTAAATCCTCTCTACAGCATATCATTTCAGAGAAACCCTCTACCTGTACTGAAGGTACACTAAGTATCTTTTTAGCAGTAAGCTGTTGACTACTTGCTTCAAAGTCAAGTAGGGAAAGGCAGAGAGAAACTACATGGTACTGTCTATAGTTGTTAAACATAAAATAGGGAATTTTGGTTCAACAGATTTATGTGTGTTACAAGAACACAAACCTACATGTTCTTGTACTCTTCTCACTTTTTTCCTACAGGTTGTGAGAAGTTTACTCACCTGAAAAATCTCATCCTTATGAGACTCAAAAGAATGGAGTTTCAACTTTAAGTTTCGAAGATCCCATAGAGCCACTGTCTGGGAGAGACAGGTAAGAAGAAATTGGTTTTACTATAACAGCTTTCATCTAGAATACTTAAGAATTTAAAATACACACAAGTAAAAACCTTGTCAGCAGAACCAGTTGCCAGAATGAACTCGCTGTAAGGATTGAAGGACAGACAGTTGACCTCAGCTGTGTGAGCATCTACTGAATGACTTGGCTTGGATGTGGCATTAGATCTTGTGTCCCAACTGTTGCAGTGAAGGGTTTGGGGGGGAGGGAGGAAAGAGGGAGAGCAAACAAATGTAAGTTTTTATAGGAGGTTCTTTTTAACTATAACTTACTTTAAGACACTACATTATTACTAAATCCAAGTCTGAAGCTACAGTTCTCATTTAAAAACCTTCACTATCTTGTGTCTGTTGTACATGAGCAGCTCACACGAGGAAAGTGATATCCTTATTAGCTACATCTTCTTTTCAAATTATGTAAGCACGTAGATTTCAGTGATTCTGCACCATTACTGTAACTGATTTCCTGAAAGAGCTACATGAAATCATTCAAAAATTCAGATTTTTTTTCTTTTTTTTTTATCCAAGTGCTCTGAACTAGGCCCACTGGCAGAACACAGCAGGCACTATCCAGAAACCTCCTAACCCCAACTTACATCATAAGCTTCTGATCATCCGCCACGGATCCAAACAGAGATTCATGGAGCAGATGCCATGCCACGTCTTCTACTACTGCAGAGTGGCCAGTAAAGATTGCTTTTGCATCAACAATCTTGTCTTCTTTTGGTCCAGCACTTATATCCCATAAGCACACAGTCTGTAAGTAAGTTACATTCTACTGAAACGCAGACTCTGACTGTATCATCTTTCAAATAAATAATCAATCACACTCTGCATACAAACACACAGATGACACTTTGGAAGTAGTTCTTTGTTTTTGAAAAGGAATGCTTAATATGCCATAAGTGAGAAGAGAGCTAAGTTATAAATCAGTTTTCTGTAAGGTTGAGGCCCAAGGATTATTTATAGGGTCACAAAAACAATTTGCACTTTTAATGTCCACAAAAAAATTTATAAGCTATTAGTTCAATTCATCTTTGAAAGTCCTAATAATTTATGGTCTCAACCCAAGGGTTTCTTCCAGCAGACAAATGTAAAAAAATTCTGTTCTTACTTCATCAAGAACCTTAAGAACTCATTGTTGATTATAGCCTAAAGCTAACCAACAGCCTTTAGAAGTGTAATTACAGTATGAGAGACCTTCCCCACACAACAATACACAGCTACACTAAGCCAGATATTCTCTAATGATCTATTACAGCATAAATTAGGAGCAGTTGGTTTTTTTAAATAGGGGGAAAGATGTGGTTTTTACATGATCATCTGATGCACTGAGAAGATGTCCACTCAAATTTGAGTTCCATGACAAGCCATAGCCCTCCTTCTGGTGTCCTCTTAATCTAAGGTCAGGATTACACTCTCCACTTGGGTCTGAAAGAGACAGAATTCCTTCCATTTAGCATCACCTTGCACATCAATACAAAAGAGCATCATCATCACCCAAGAACTTTGTTTCTTTTGCAATACTTTTATTTTATACATGAACCTCTTCAGAGACTGCTGCTTCTGTCTAGGTTCTCTGATGATACTGAGCATGAGGCACTTAGTCGTTGAAGATACAGGCCTTCTCATTCATATTCCAGAGCCCAGCAACTCTCCTCCCAATCACAGTGAGACACAAGTTTACCCCCTCAGTGACAAAAGACATTTTGATTTTGAGGAGTCTGACCCACCTGGCTTTGAGGGATGTTTAGTGTAGTCAAATACCAACACATCAGCAGACGGCGTTTTTGTGGCAATGACGCAGGGATTCTGTGGCATGTAACGAGCACGGTTCACTTCACCTTCATGGTTAATTTTAATCTCCATTTCAATTTTGCCACTCACGGATCCAAAGCCACCAAACTCTACGTTTGTCAGAAAAATGTCAGTTTATCAGATCAATTATTTTAGACTGCTGAAAAAGCATTTCACAGCATCTTCCCTACTCCAAGAAACAGTGGCAAGCATCTTATCAAATACAAGTAAGACTAAGAAAGACTTGCACTGTGTGACACAGCAGCACCAACATCTTTGATATCTGGAATCTTCTTTCAAGCTTTAGTCTCTGTTTGAGGTAGATGTATACCAGTTTTCACCACAACTGAGAGAGCTGATAGAAATGCTAGTAGGGATTGTATATCATAATACTACCTGAGTTCTGAAACAAAAAGTTTCCTCTTTTTAGTCACAATTAATGATCTAGAATTAGTGTGGACTCGTAAAGGAACCTAAGAATACTGCATGCCCACCTCCTTTCTCACTGTCATATTGTGAAGCATCAAACTGATCATCCTTGGGAATCTGGACTCTGGCAACAACCAGGTGGTTCTGTTCATCAGACGTGTGCGTTCCCAAAACCAGCCAGTGTAGAGCATAATCCTTTCCTTCTGACCTGTTTGAAATAATAAATACATGCAATAAAATTATGTGTTCAGTTCCAGAAGTTTCATAGCTATAGCATCAATAACCCTCAAGATCCAAACTGCTTCAGAGAGCTAGAAAAGAGACACTCATATAAGAAACCCATCCTTTTGTAGCAAAGACTTGTGCAATAAAGCAAACTAGACTCTGACATGAGCAGCCAGATAAAACCAGCAAGGCTGGAGCGACAATGCAAGCCAGTAAACATTGCCACTGTGCCTTGAAAGGGACAGTTACAGTTTGTACAGCAGTTAAAGGTGGTAACAATACCTATTTCTGCCTAATTTCGCTATTAGTCTCACAGTATTGATCTAGAAAACAATCAGTACTACTTTGCATAAATACAAATTCTGAGGGCATAAGTGGCAACCTATTTTACTTACTTCTCTTAGAAGCTTTTACCAGTTATTTAATTTCAGATGCTCATTTTTTAATGCTGTATAAATCCTAGTTAACTAGAATCAATCTCTTCTGGTGGTTAAATGCAACATTTAGTTAAAAGTGAAAGGCCGGATGGACCATGCCATTTATTCCTGAAAGGAAAAATTTGAGTAGTCGAAACCAAGCAACTTTTTTGTTCTTGCAAGCAACAAACTAATTATGTTGCCTGAATCCAAGCAATTAGGAATCATTTAGGCAATCATAAACCACTACAGGTATTACTATACCATTTCCAAGTGAAGAGGGGGAAAAATACAAAACAAAACAAGAAACACACAATGCACATGCACTTACTTGCATCAGGAACAGGTGTCCCATCATGTCAGGTGCCATACAAAGAGGCAGTCCTTGCCTTAAATGGCTTACATATTTTGACACTGGATAATTGGAAATACCAGGTTTTAAACAGAATATTAAGTCAATCTGCAAAATACGAGGCAAGCAGAAGGGTTCCTCATAAGGGCTCCACACCCTCAAAACCCCACTTCATTTTCTCCATGCCACAAATAGTTAGCTCACATCCCAACATCGTCTCCAAACATTCTGGTATACCAGATTTAGTGATCATCTAACCACCAAGTTAAAAATCACATGTATAAGCAGAATTTTATAGAAGAAAGAGACCATCCTCTAATAATTGCATGAAGTTTATATTTTAAAACCTAGATGCATCCGGTTTATAACAAAAAAGGGACCCAGTCGTTGCCCACTGCCTCAGTGGAACCCTAAGTGGTTATTGCAACAAGTTAAGTTATACAGTAGCTGGCACATGAAAAGATTCTATCCCCATCTTCACGGTTCTTTAAGAAATTAACCAGGGAGCCCACAGTCTTCAGGGAGAGGTGGAAGAATGGGAAACCTAAAATGTGTGAAGTCAACACTGAACCAGGGACAAAACCAGGACAAGAAGAACCAGTTTTAGAACAATAGACTTGTCCAGACTTAAAAAATATCAGAGACAGATACTATAGCTTGAACAGAACAGTAATCTGTAGTGCATATGAGGAAAAACAGTCTTAAGAACAAGCTAATTTAATAGATAGATTTCTCTGATCAGAATTAACTATAGATAAATATTAGACCTCTCATTTAGCAATAAATTGAGAAAGATTTCTCTGTTCACACCTCACACCACCTCCTGCTGGGCTAAGCTAGAGCTCTGTGAAGTATCAACTTGCCACTTTTTTCCTCAATGCTTCTGTATGCCCAAGTTTTTAAAGCTGTATGCAAAATACAGCGATACAAGCTCACAAAGAGTAGCCTAACCCAAATTATTATCCTTTTGCGTGGTTTTTACTCAGAAGTTACTTAGCAGACGTGCTTAACAGAAAAAGAGCAGTCGAAAAAGGAACTGCAGACTCAGCTCCTGCTGAGTCCTGCGCTTCCCTGGCACTTTCCCCTTCTCTCACCTGGTCACATCTGGCAACCACTGCACCGTGAGGCTGGGCCACTCCAGGGCGTGTGTCATCACCAGGTCGTACAAGAAGGGGGTGTTTTTCTTCCAGATCTTGTACTCCTCGCTGATGACGCGCTCCTCTACCGTGTCCTCCAGCACTGCGGGAAGGGAAGGGATGAGCCGAAGCTTGGAGGGGGATGAAGGGGGGATCCGCCCCGGCCGGGGCCATTCCAGGGAGGGGACGGGGCAGGAGCAGGGGTCCCGCAGGGCCCTCGGGGGCGGCCGGCAGGAGGAAAGCTACAGCCCCTCCGCTCCCGCTCCTACTCCCGCGGGAGCTCCTCGGGGAGGAAGCTCCACACGCACCCTCGCCCGCACGCCCGGCCGGGGAGAGGGAAGAGGGACGGGGGTCGCCTACCGTCCTTGCTCGCCATGTCGGGCGAGACGCGGCACCGCGAGCGGAGCGGAGGAGGAGGCGGGCGGGAAGGGAAGGAGCGGAGGAGGAGGGAAGGAGGCGGGAGGGAGCGCAGGAGCCCCTGGAACCACTGCCGGGCGGCGGGCGGGNGCGGAGCCGGGGCGGCCTTGCCGCGCTGCGGCCGCGAGGTGGGGCTGTGGGTAAAGCAGAGCCACCGAGGGCAGCTGTACTGACTGTGGCTTAGGTAGGAAGGCTCTAAATCATATTAAAAACTTAGGTATTAATCCCACTTCGCAGGTAGAAATTATGGAATCATTGAATCGTTGAATGGCTTGGGTTGGAAGACACCTTAAAGATCAGATCTTTCCAACTCCCCTGGCATGAGCAGGGACACATCCCACTAAACCAGGTAAGTAAATCTGTAAGTAAAAATGGTTATAGAGGCTACAGCTGAATAGATACTGGGTTTTTTCAGCAATTGTGCTGAATGTTGTTTAATTTTCAGGAAGAAATGTATGTTTGAACTATTTTTTAGTTTGCAGCTGTGGCATGGAAGGCACTGAACTGCATTACTGAACCCTCAGACATGCAGTACCAGTCAGTGTTACCAGAGTTTTAAATTCTATTGCTCTCTAACAGGGTCAGTGGTGGTGTTTCATACTGTGGCAAGTGACACGGCTTTGTTTGAGCAGCCACATACAAATCAGAGATACAGCCTTAGCCCCATACCAATCAATTGTACAGCCATGTACAACCATGCCCAGCCTTGCTGATCTCTCAGCTGTCACTAGACAAAAGCCCAGGTGTTCAGGGTCAGGCTGGATGGAACTCTGAGCAACCTGGTCTGGTGGGAGGTGTCCCTTCCCATGGCAGGGGGGTTGAAACTAGATAACCCTTAAGATCCCTCCCAACCCAAACCATTCTATCATTCTCTGACTCTATGATTTAATTTCACTGCTTTCAATTCAGCTTAAGTGAACAGTGTTTGCCACAAGTAACAGCCTTAACCAGGATAGATCTTTCTGGCAGCTAATAACAGTTTCCAGCACAATAATGGAAATACAGGCAGTTAGGAATCAGGTTAGATTCTCCCAAATGCCCCTAAAGATTCAAAAGAACTTTTTGTCTCCAAATTGCATGTTTTCTTGCCTTATTGTGACATAATGTTTTAAGATGAATTCTTGCTTTAGTATTAAACTCACACAGATGAATCCTGTATCACTAAGGCACATATGCCTGCAGTCCCAGAAAGGGAGGAAATCAGCTCTGTAGTGGAGCTCACTGTGCTCAGCTAGAGATAAACGCAGGAGAAAGAGGGAAACGGCCAAATAATAGCTGGCATTAAACTTTAATTTCCCCTCTGTGAGGACACTCATCATGGGTTGAGCCTTCTAGGGTCTGAACTCGAGTTTTTCAAACAAGGAATCCAGTTATGGAAAATGTTTATGTGTAGGAAAGTCCAAGGCTGGTAATAGCAGCCAAAGGTTGTAGCATGGGAATCAGGGAAGAAGGCTGAGGAAGGCAGCCAGCTCCTCCAACAGGAAGCTTTCCCTAATGAACCATTCCTTTTCTGGCTGGCATATTAAAAACCAGAAATCTTTCGTTGAAGTTAAATAACTATATATTAATCTTATCCTTAACCTGAACAAATTGGAATTAAACCTATGCGTGGCATACTCGTTCAAAATGAGAATCCCGTTAAATTACTTGGAAGCTGTACAATAATCAGCTCCATAGGAGTGCACGAGTGAGTGTTAACACAGACACAGGGCCTCGGTCATACCAGATGTGGCATCAGCTTCCCTTTGGCAATGCTTACTAGATGCTTTGGAATTTGTTGCCAAGTATGTGTCTACTCCTACTGAGTGCTGAGGCCTTCTTAAAACATTTGAGAGTGAAGACTGAAGCTTTCAGAGCCTGTGTGCTGTTACAGAGCGTTGATCACTTAAACTTTAGATACTGGATAAAGGAAATTTCTGTCCAGCTTCCTGGCTTTAAGTGACCTCAGTTAGCTCTCCCTGAAGGGTGATTATGTGGCCCCTTAAAAGGTGAAGCATGTATGAGCATTTGGATGGGATGCTTGTGCTTTTACTGTAAACAGCAGTATTTGTGGCCACAGAACACCAGGAATATGATGGGGAAAATATGAAATAGTTTTGAAAAATGATCGACAAAATTGTCCGTAAATGATGTCATGTAGGGCTTGGCTGAACCGTAAGTGAAAAATTACTGCCCAACCCTCCACAAATTTTTCCAGATCCTGTTTAGGATCTGGAAATCAAGTTGGATTGTAATAGGCCTCCAGAACTAGTACTAGCTTTGGTGAACAAAATCTGTCACACCTGGATATCAAAATACTTGGTAAGTGACCAGCACTGTTCTCTTCTCCTTGTTAACAATTACACTTGCACACAACCACATTTTCTTTTCATTTAAATACGTGCACTAAAAATTCTGTTATTAAGTGCTCTTCTCCCATTGAGATTGTCATGGAAAAGACAATTTATAACACTACATCTATCAAAGACAGCACATCATTGACTCTTATGTTGGTTATTTGCAATTTATCAGCATGGACATATCTGTAACCACACATCTAAAGCATATCCTTTGATTCCCACACTTTGTAAGGAAAGCAATTATCTGAGGCTGTTGTTCGTCACTTGCAGTATGTGTAAAATGTACCATAAATTGGCTTTGAAGTAAAAGAGTGACTTGAATGATAAGCTTTATTTTTATTAAGCTATACTTCTTTCAAACTTAAGCATGAAATATTGCATTTTCATTTCAGTAAAAAAATACCATCTACTGCATCCTCAGTTGTATGTTCTGCATTGTGCTTCACATTGCCAGATATACTTATGAAGAATTACATGCACTTGTTAATTTCAGGCTGAAGATATGTATGCTGATTTATCACTCTGCAAAGAATTAGCTGGCTTGCTGTTGCTTATGTCTCTTATGCATTATGCAGAGGTGATGGATGTTAGTAGCACAACTCAGCAAGTAGGTGTAGGTATTACTGTGAATGACCATCTCAGTCAGAAAATTGTGTGAAGGAAATCCAATTTGCACAAAAACTCAAAATTGCCTATTGGAAAAGCAAAGTAGCAGCCTCAACATTTATTACTCTCTAACATATTTGCTATCATTGCATAGTCTCAGTAGCCTGTTTGGAATAAAGCATCATTTTCACCAAACATATAGAGAAGAAAAGGACACCTCAGTTTAATTGATGCAAATATCCACTCAGAATTTCTTGAAATGTGGCCATGTTTATTTTCCTCACTGCTCATCCAATATTTCTTTGTATTTACCCAGCAATTGTCATCTCCCCAGTGTCAATCACACCTAACCAACACCCTGCTGTCACAAAGAGTCTTGAGCTGTAGCAGTGTCTTGGACTTGTTCTCAGTGACGTGCAGTTTGGGATTTGTCTAATGACAGCATGTCTCTGATGTTCACTTCTAAATACCTGTGGCTGTGTTTTATCCTCAGGTGCAACATCTGTATGCTGCAGAGCCATGTGCAAATGACAGCTTGCACTTTGCAGTGAATAAAGTGCATTTGTAGGAATGTCAGTACTTGGGGGAAGGCATGACTCACTGGGATTTTATCCTGCATTGCAGACAAATGCTCCTCGTGCACCTTCCAGGTGGGATTGTTCCCACCATTGGGATGTGGTAGTGGGAACTCATGAGCTGCAAGTTTTTGGATAACCAGCATCATTTGTCACATTTTCAGCTAACCACTGCAGATTTCATTGAACTTCATGATGCAAACGAGAAGAAATCCTATGGCATTCCTTCAGTATTCAGGAATATACCATGTTTTACCTTTGATGTAGAATGTTATTCTGTAAGGTACTGACCTTGTTCTCATATAGCATGCCCTTCCTCTCCTGAAGTAACATTAACACTGGACTCAGCTGAGACTAATAAATCCAATCCTGCTGAACACTGGTTTTGTTTGCGTGGACAGGGCAATATTCCTTCAACAAGTGGGCTCGTTGGGCTATTTCTGTGCTCTGTGCCATTAGTTTAGCATTTTCTATGGGTTTTTTAATAATTCTATATAGAATGGCAGGTAAATAATTTGAGAAATAGATATTAACATGCATATAATTGTCTGGATACACGTTTATTAATTTTGCACTAAGGAGCAGAACTGGTTGAATTACAGAAGAGCAGGGGAATACATGAGTAGTTTTTAACAGGTCATGTTATGAAATAGTGCTGCAATATGGGCTGATTGGCATGCTATGTATTTCCAATATGTGTTTTCATTGTATAGTCTCTTGTAGTTCTGCAGCCTCTGGTGTGGACAGATTATTGCCCATATGTGGAGTTTGCAGACCTGTAGGGATATTAGAAGAAATACCAGAGAGTATTTTGCTCAGCAGAAAATATTTTGGCTTTTTGATAAAAGTAGCAGATGTGCAAATTTGTACAACAATCTATTTTCCTAGAAGTACAAACACTTAAATGAGTGCCAACAGGGAGATTTTCAATAAAATGAGAGGAGATATCTGACTTCTGAAGCTTAAAGCATTTGGCTCAGTTGAGTTCCTCATTGCTTGTTTCCCTGGCTGCCCTCCTTGTGATCTTGGAGGAACTTAGGGAGCAGGAACTGGGTAGTTCCAAGCGTGTGTCTGGGTCACAGGAATCAGAGGAGACTGTAATCAAGAAGCTGCTGTTTTCAGTTATATGGAAAGAGTTGAGGCAAACTGCTGCTCTCAATGATGTGCTGAAGCATCGTGAAGCACAGGAAAGTCAAAGTCTTCTGTGCCAAAGAAGGTGAAAGGGAGTTGTTTATTATAATCCATTTCCTCTTCAACTTCCACTCTAAGGCTTAAAAGCCTCTGCAAGTATTCAATGAAGCAAAATTATTTCTGCTCTTGCTTTCTAATCTCTGGGAATATCTCTCCCCATCTGAGCTGCCTGGCCTTCTTTTTCAGAGACTTCTCTGTGGTCACCATATGGTTTCCTTCTGTGTTCTTCACCCTTACTCATTTGAGATTTGGGGCAATTAATAATGGCATTATCTTCAAAGTTCTGGATATCTCGGAGGTGAATCCACTGAGACAGGAATCATGCCAAGCTGTTTCAGCTCACTGATCAGTTTCTGCGGTAATGAAGATTTTTGTTTGTGCTGTTTGATTTATTCAGTCATTAAGGCAGAACACCCTCACACGCAGTCTTTGGAAGCTCTAAAGATCTTGACTTTCATATGTTGCCGCCTCTCCAAAGACTTCAAAAACTGAGAACCACAGTCCTGCACAGAGTGTGTATTACTGGACAGGTGTTATGTCAGAGATCTGTGCAGCTTTTTCTTTGGAAGGCAGAGGCTGGGACCAGAGGAACTATGGATTCACAGCATGTTATGGACATTATGTAAGGAAAGGAGGAGAGGCAGATAGAAGATCTGCTAAGACTAGGTTGGTGCCTGTTTACATTTCTGCAGTCAGTTCTAAAACTGGTGGGTACCCAAGCATCTTTCAGTACCCAGAAAATAAACTTTGCTGCTGTTTCTGCTAGTTACTCCCAGCAGTGTCTGCAGTTGAAGTGGCACAGCCACGTGTTCAGAAATAGGAGAAAAAAAGGTAGTGGCACTGCCCTGTCAAGTCAGTACTATGCTTGAACATATCTTGCAATTAAGAGTTTGTCTTGTATGCCTTGGGGGCCAGTTGAATGCTGCTAATGTCATTTTGCAATACCTTTCAGAGTATGTTTCTGTGAACAGTTTAAGCCAGTCTAAGGCTACTATAATGTTAAAATGGGTAGATCTGGTCTTCCCTCTTGCTCACCATTCTTCAGCCCCTGCCTTGCCCAGCACTAACATTCACGAGGTCAGTGGGGAGCTCATTCAGCTAGGTGATTCAGTCTAGGTGATTTATGTTTTCATCAGAGTTGTTTTTCATCCACAGGTGATCAAGCTGAGCATACTCATTGCATGTCTTCCTGTTCTTAAGGAAGCACCAAGGAATGTACCAAGGGGAGCACATGGCCATGGGCAAGAGCTGGGATGTCTCCGTTCGGGTTTTTTGATTCCGATTAGTTTGCACCAATTGTGAGAATGCACCTCAGGCCGTGCAAGTCAATGTCATGTTTGCACTCTGCTGGTTCACTCCTGTGCCTGGAGCTTTCAGTTACCTGAACAGGCAGCTAGTAGAATTGTCTCTCTACCACTTGTCTTTCTCCTGCAGATGAAGAATCTGAGAAAGAAGGTGAAAAACTCAATTCACATACTTGTGTTTACTGGCATGGGTGGAAAGCTTTAAAATTTCTACTTAGATACTGGTATAAGTGGGATATATATATAATTAGGACTTCGGGGGGGGGCAGCTGAGCTAAACATGAGTATAGGAACTCCCAGTGTCATGGGACACCATTGAGACCTTATTTGACATGCATTTAAGTAATTCTTCAAAGAGGTATTTTAAAGGAAAAATGCTTTAACAAAAATCGTTCTTTCTCTGAGAGGCAGCACAACTGGATCAAATAAAATAAAACCTGAATTTTAAAAGCATCTTGATCCCTCCCAAACTGCAGAGAGCCTCTTAAAAAAGTACCTGAAATGAAACATCCGTCATCTGAGGAAATTCCTAACACTAGGGGCTTTAGAAAAATCTAAGCTTTCATATTTGAACTATTTCTCCATACAGCTGGAAATACAATGTAAACAGGGCCTAAGCAAATTGGCCAATGTAATTTCGGGGTTCAGAACTGCTGACTGCTAATACTAACTCAGGTTTCTACCCAAATGCCCAGAACACTAACGTTTGGCTTTATTGTTTTGCGTTTTACCTTGATTCTCTGCTGTGAGGTGCAGTGGGGGAGCAGTAGAGCTGTGATGACTTTTAACGTAACTGTTAAAAGTTCCTTTGCCCAGTTCTTAAAAGGACCTGGTTTTTGCTGAAGCTGAAGCCTAGGGAGACAAGTACAGACTACATGATACCATGTGAAAAGTCATTTTTGGCTCTCTCTTGCTTTAAAAGCCGTAACACATGGGAGCTTAAGGTGGGTGTGAATAACCTCCTTTCTTTTAGAGGAGTGACGCAGATGCAGGAGGTTGGATGTCAGAAGGGCTCTGTTATTAGTTATGTGTTACTGTTATATCTGCATACCACAGCCACAGGAAAGCACCTCCTCCCACCAGTGCTCTGCAGACACTGTAGGAAGATGCCAGTTATTGACCTGAAGATCTGTCTTACTCTTAGAAAGTGCGAATAAGACAGTTGGATACAGGAAGATGGGACCATGCATGATGACAATTATTGGTGAGCAAAATAAGCATTTCTTATTTGCTTATTTCTTATCTGCTGCAACCTCTGTGGCAGCAGAGAAAATATAGAAAGAGAATTGAAATTTGAATATGAAGGAGACACAGAGTGGCTTTCTGAATGCTTATGGGAGAGCTGTGCCCAGGTGATACAAGGAAGTAGGAAAAAATAAGGGATAGATAACTTTTCAGATAAGACTTTTTTTTTTTTTTAATTGGTTACCTCCCAGAAGAGCTGTTTTAGAACTCTGATTGTAACTCTTCTGGGGCTAACATTAACATTTTAGTTTGGACCAGGAGTGAACTTTTGAAGCAAAATTTCTGATTGTCTCCACTTAGAGCACATTGGCTTAGACTGCAGGCTGGTCACAGAGCACATGAACTGGATCCCTTTG
>WEIV01018668.1:167087-185627 GCA_013390005.1 Calyptomena viridis | reverse complement strand
AATACGTTTTATCTGCCAGTGAGAGGGTCAGATGTACACAACCAGACAAGAGATAACGTAAACCAGTTAACGCCCCCATCCCCTCCCCGCCCCCAAATATATTTAGTATGGATTCAAGGTTCTCAAAACCAATTGTTTTACTCTAAAGATCCACTCCTATTGCATGGTACTACTTGCCAGAGTTAGCCATAAATTAACTTGTTTCTTTGATATTTTTTGTTGAAAGGAATACAGCTTTTTGATAGACTTTCAAGGGCTATTTGCTTATATTTCTTAAGCATGTTGGTCTCTGATTGTCTGTAATGCCTCAGTGGTATTTTCTCAGGTAGCATTATCTGCTTTGCTTAGTATTTGCAGTGAAATTGCACCTATTTCAAGACAAACTTTCTGGACTCACAGTAAGCATCTTGTAAGCTAAAATGATGTACTGAAGGTAAATCTCAAATGCCTGCTCAGCATTTTGGCAGTGGCATATATGGAAACCCACAGTTAAAGATAGTGAAGGTCAGAAATTCTGTGTCGAGGGATTTTGAATTGAAATGTGAGAGTTTTAAAAAATACGTTACAGATTTTAACAGAACATTTGGAAACACTTTTCCCTCTTTCCCATGTGTAGCCATGGAGTCATTCATCAGTCTCTCCTCTGCACTTACTTGGCTCTGCAATGGAAATACCTAGGGGCAGTATACTGTTGATCTTGTATGTGTTTTATTAAGGCCTAGCACGCTCTCAGAGCCCACAGAAGTGTTCAGAAGAGAAATATTCTGGTAACACGTGGGACACAAAGAGTTGAGCTGGTGGACTGAAATGTGGAAACATTTCCCTGTCTCCACACTCGGGGAAAAGGAAGGGAAGAATTTACCACAAGTTGTTAAAGGGTAATGTAGCACACTCTCACAATCAACCACAAGGAAAAGGAGGGCCCCAGAGAGGTGGAACCTGGTTCTTCCTTCAGACTTTTCCTTGGACTGGTACAGCTACCCACAGCCTTTCCTGCAGTGCTGTGTCTTAAGGCTTATAAATGCAGAGATGGTGGTCAGAGAGGGTGGTCACAGAAGAATAACGGTTTCATTGGGACTGAACTCCTACAAGAATTAAAGGCAATAAATTTCAACACCTTTCACCACAAATCCCAGGCACATTTATTCAACAAAGCTTTTCTAATACAGTAGAAATAAGTAGCAATGTGGGCATTTAGTAGCAAGGAAAAAAAAAGTAATGACACAATTAATTAATTATCCCTCCTCTTAAGAAGGAATAAAAAAACCCTATGTTACAAGACACTTGTTGCATGTTACATCACACTTGTAATTCATTCTTAGAAGGACTTAAAAATGTGCCATGAAGACAACAATGCTATTTTAATATAATAGAATCCCCAAAATACATTATATTTAAGTAGTATTTTTCTAAGTAACTGATAATGGCATTTGTGTGTTGTTCACATAACAATTAAGTCTGTAAAGACACGTTCTGAGTGGGGTAGTGCAGCATGTAATAATATGCCATGATGCCTCTTTTTTTCAAACATCAGCTTGTTCATCTTTTTTCTGGGATAACAGCAGCTTGCAGGAAGACTGAAGAAGTGCTGTAGTAGATTCTGTCTCAGAGGAAAGCCAGTGATCAGCTGCTGATGCTGAAATCTTGCAAGTGCTGAGCAGTGAGCTGGTTTGAGAGTTGGTGCTCTACAGGAAGGTGCAATACTATTCAGAATTCTCATTTCTTTGTGTTTACAATGCAGCAGGACCTTGATAATGCCTGCTTAGGTGATCTTTCTACATAAGGCATAGACTTACAATGAGTCTTTGACCAGTCTCCTGCTAACAGGAGTATGTTTGATCACTTCAGAAATTCTTATTGGCAGAGAGAATTTGTGTTAAAAGAGAGAAAAAACCCCAAACCTTTTTTGGCACAGGTGTTGCTGCTGAGCTAAGAGAGAAGAAGACTCCTTACAAAAGTTGGTGAATATACTACATAGCAACTAGTGTCTTGTTTATTGCACAGAATAATGCTGAAATACCCATAAGTGTTACAGTATTCTGAAAACTAATTTTCTCATGGGAAAGGGAAGGCTGGAAGCACTTCAGAATATATCTGTGCTAGCAGCTGGGTGAAGCCTTATCTGACTAAGCTTTACACCAGCAAATGCTGTGGTGTTCTGTGGAAGTGGGAAATTTGCTATATATATAGATATTTTTTAAATATAGGAAATATCTGTATTTGTGTGTGTTCACATTGCCTTCCACTGAAATTACCTTTTTCTCCCCAAAAAAGAAGCAGCTATAGAAAGAACAAGAAAAGGAAAGTGGAAAAAAATACATCTCATAGCTAAAAAATGCTGTTTCTTGTGATGTCCTGAGTTGCAGTTTGTTTGCTGAAGGGTGAACTGTGAGATAATTTCTGTGCCATTTTGCTATACACAGCTGTATGATAATGTCATCTGAACTGACCACACAATTTGGGATATTGATTTGCAAGGGATTAACAGAGTTACCAGACCCAACTCTTACACTGCATAACCAGGGTCTGGACAGGTTTTTATGCTCTCTAGGCATCAACACTTATTATGATAATATTTTTGCCTCACAACCTTGTTTATTTTATCCTTCATAAATATTCAGCAAGATTGCTGCTTGTTCTATTTGCTTCTTCATTTCACATATCTTTATGGCTATGGTCTGTCTCAATGCTGAGGTAACAGGAAGAGGAATGGCTCTTCCACTATGCTGCAACTTTGCTGCTTTGCTTCGTTGTTTCTGCTGGTGCTTTTGTGTGCACCTTTCCGTCCAGACCAATTCTAGTATTTCTGTTACATAGCTTTGTACACACTGTAATGGCAAAACCAGTTTTTCCATCATCCACTGTAAAATTCACAGTATGCCTGAGCTTACTAGACTGAGGATCTGGGGTTATGGCCCCAGAAAACTTTGTGCTGCTTGACAGAGTTGCTCTGAAGTGCATAACCTCAAAGGCCAACACTTGATTGTAACTAATTATCACTCTGCAGTGAAGTCAGCTGAAGGTCTGGTCTTTTCATATGCCTGGATACTTGCCTTTGACCTGAGCCTACTACTCCTGCTTTCTAACCAGTGTTCCTCCCAATATCCCAAAGAACAAGGTGAGTGAATGTCTCACAGCTTATATGAAGATACAAAGCCTATATGAAAAAGTAACACTTTTTATTGGCAAAACTGGAAAAAAAAAGCCAAACCTCCCCCAAACAAGCATTCAAACTCAGAGTTCCTTCAGTAGGTCGCTCAGGGTACAAAAACACTTTAATGATGACTAATGTAAGCCTTACATATACATTTTACAAGCTGATTTTTCCTGCTGCCTATAATCAGGGGTGCAGATGTACTGTGTCAGGTCAGCTGCAGAATAAAATGAAACCCATCATACCTTTTCCCAGGTTCTCAATTTTTAGTGCACAGTTTTGATAATAACATTTTAAAATCTATACTTCATTATTCTCTAATAAGATATAGAGAATATATAATATATAATAATAATATATGAAGAATAAATACTTCATTATTTTCTCCTAACATTAAGCACACCAGGTTTTGACACTTTTTCAGTTATTACAGGGGCTTGACTGTTTCAAACTGACACTCATTGTCTCTGAAAATAAAGAGTACTCAGTTCAAATTCCAAGAAATTTTAATCACAAGAAAGGAATCGCCAAAAAGAAAAAGATCTACCTCTGAAAGATAGCCTGATGGAAAATATTTTGTCATCTGGAATATGGAATTTGTTATCCTGGCTTGAATCAGACTAATGGAGCTCTGTTTCAACAAATGCATCTAGCCAAGTAATGAAGGACTGTGGAACCAAAGGGAGTAGTTTTTCTTTTATGACTCTTACAAAGGTTTGGTTTATTTGATTAGGTTTATTTAAGTGGCTTACAAGCAGTTAGTAGTCACTAAAATTACACAGCACTTAAGAAAATGTTTGTGCAATAACTGACTTTGTGGTCAGCTGCAGAGTTTAACTCTGCATTTATTCCCTTTTGTTTTGCATAATTGTAGCGCAGATCTTAGAAACACATTCAGAAGAAATAGCTACAACAATATAAATTGTTATTGACCAACTCTTTGTTGTCCTTTTGCCAGAGATGAACACAACTGCATTTTCCATGTCCTCCCCTGTGCAATTAGTAAAGCAAAGTGGCCCTTGAGCCAGTTTGTTGTGAAATCTAGTAATTTAGTAACAGAACCCAAATTACTGTGGGAGGCAGTTGATGCTGAGCATCTAGATTTCACATGATATTGGCTTAGAATCACATAGACATTACTTGTAAGAGGTTTGGAAAACATAACTGGGTCTGGACAGTGAGAAGAGTAAGGATTGGCAGCATCTTAAATCACTGCAACTATTTCTGAAATGAAAAACCTTGAAATTCTAATCTGCCATCACAGCAATTACTGTGCCACAGCTTTTTGTCATCCTTTCCAAAACCCCTTGGAAGTGCTGATAAGAGTGTTCAGAATAGATATGCTGCTCACTTACATCTGTTCCAGAAGTATGGCCATTAGTCACTCAAGAGACAATTCAGGGAAAAGTTTGGCTTTTCCACCATTTCAAAAAGGATTAACTACTTGATTTTTGCCTTGAAATGCAACTTTCAAAATATTGAGTTAGAAAGTCTGCAAAGAATGCAAAGCTAGAAGTTTACTGATCCCAAAATTTAACAGGTGCTCTTTTTTTGTCCCATAAATTGTCAGTTGTTCTCAATGAAACATAAAAGAATGTGTAAAGTCTTCCCTGGGATTTAATAAATTTTAATTGATAGCATGCTAGGACCATGAAACCCTTTCACAGAAAAATAGCTAGGAGCAAAAACATTCACCAACAAAAAGGCACCAGACCAAAAAAGTTTTGAGTTTCAGTGAAAAAATGGGGTGCTCTATTTCCCATTCAGCACTATATATGCACAGCATAAAAGCCACAGAAAAATGAGGATAAAAACTCTGAAAAGACTAGCAGTTATCTTCCACTATATTTTTAGCATGGGAACATGGCCAGACAGCATCACTCAGCAGCCTCCCAGAGTGTTCTTTCCTTCAGCCAGACAAATCTGAAACCCCAAGGAATGACTTTGCACTTGTACCAAGCAAGCTGCAGGAGATTCTCCATCCTTGCTTAGTGCAGTCAGTGGTACTAAGAGCAGTATTTGTCACCAGCTTTGTATTACTCTCAGTATCATGCCGGTTGTCCTTGCTCCTGAGGTTTCTGCTGGCAGCACTGTCCATGCAAAAGCTGCTAACAATGCTGCAACTGAACCACTGTGAGCAAAATTCTTCACAGTGCACTAAACTCAGGCTGACTCAAAATAGCAGTGATGCATTGTCATCAAAAAGTGTCTCTAAGTAGCAGAGCTCTCATTAAAGCTGGCCAAAAACTTCTCGGTGTGAACAGCTCTGCTTGTATCTAGGTGGGGTAGAGAGTAGATTTCTCTTTTTAATGCAGTAGGTTTGTCTAGAAGGCTGCAGCTATTTGTAATATTCAGAAGTACACACCATCAAGGGAGGAAACGTGGAAAAATACTTAGTGGGAGATTTTTAGTGGTGCTATAGTCACGGCATTTACAGTATTCACCTTTCCTTCACCAGCTGTGGGAGCATGGTCAGGTCACAGAGCTCTCAGCATCCGCACCCTAAAGGCAAAGACATAAGTATAACCTAAGTAGATACACTGAAGCCAACTTGGTACTGGCTAGAGACACTATAGGAGGTGATACACATAGGTCACTAAGGGCTGCAAAGTCCTTTTAAAAATCTGGGCAAATGTTTGTGGCTGGCCACACCAAGGTGCTGAAACATTTTTCTCCTAATTATCTGCCCAGAAATTCACTCCAGAATGTCCCCGCAAGCTGCAGTCACATACTGATTGCAGTATGGACACATACTCTAGTTTGCTCAGTACTTTTAGTGATCAAGCTCTCTACATGTTCATCAGAGGTGACTGGAAGTCAGAAACTATTTGTTAAGGTGGATTTTACGTCCTTTCCCCAGGGGACTCTACGACACAGGATTATTTTCAAACATCGTGTGCCTTTTTCTGCATTAGTATATTCAACTTTGCTGGCGAATATACTTAAAGCATTCCTATTTCTGTAGGAAATCGTTGTGTGCACATGGAGTTCTTCTGAAGAACTAACTAGCCTGCAGATTTTTCACCCTGTTTTACTCCAGACTTGTTTGCAGGTTTCCTGGTTGGAAGGAGGTAGTTCATTGTTACTTCTCAAACTGCTCCTCAAAACTTTTCCACTTCTTTTAAAACACCTTGATATGGTTTCCTTCACATATCTCTCTCTTGGCAGATCCCGACTGAAGTCTGTGTCTCTTAGAATCTTTGCTGTAAGCCCTGTCCCAGCTTTTCGGTCTGTGCAATTTATTAAATGCAACATTTCCTACCTGATTAAGACATTTGCCTGCTCCCTTACACCTGCCAGCAGTAATATTTATGTGCTATGTGAGCTTTAGAAGCTTGATTGAAAGCTGAGACGTTACTGGGTCTGAGCAGGCAGGTATTTTGGAGGAGAGCTGCAGGCTCCTACCTCACTTCAGATCCCTGCAGCCTTCTCTACTTCCAGAGAAAGACTCCATGCTTCCATCCTCATCCTGTGCGTGCCAGAGCCAAATTGTCATTTCTGCTCTGAAGCAATTAACCAAAGTGGCATCTCTCATGATGCTGCCAGTGAGACAGCACAAGGATGTTAAGTGCCTGCAGTTTATGTTCTGCCTCGTGGAGGGGGGTGTTGGGGCAGGGTAAGAATGCCAAGGATCTGGCTGGATCCTGCTCCAGCAGGTGCTGGAAACCTATGGATAAGGAACTGAACTACCCCAGGGCACTGCCCTGGTAAGCCAGCTCTGGGAGGAACCCAGGACCACTCAGGAAAGCATCCAGCACCACCTCATACTAAAAAATTGATAAAATGCCTTGTAAGCTGCAGCATACAATTTTAGCCATATGTGTAAACAGGCATAATCTGTTCTTTCTCATTGGCCATGAACATTTGTAATCTACATACCTGCTGAATTTTTTTACTTTGCCTACTTTCCAGAGTATTGAACTCAAGTGATTTTTATATGGAAATTGTCTACAGGCTAATGATAAACAAAAAGTTGCAAAATGATACTGACATTAATATCCACCTTGCCACCAACCATCATTCTCTGGGGTCTCAAGTGGAAATGACTTTGCCTTCCTCCCAAACCCTCTCACTGCCCTTCACAGAAGGCAATTTTATTTAATGAAGACACACATACTTCAGTGTAAAGATCTCAAGTGAATTTTCCATGAGGTCTTTTGTCTCCAAAGCATTCCAGCTGCCTCATCTCATTGTAAAATTGTAAAAGAAAATTAAAGGTTTTTGTGGAAGTGCAGCTGTTGCTTTGAAAAGCATCTGTTTACCAACTAATACTAGGAGGCAATAACATCCTCAGCTTCTGCCGTCAAGCAGCAGAAGTAAAAGACCCTCAGAACTGGGCAAACAGATATACTGGAGAGAAATGAGCATAACTGATAACATCAGCACTTGAGGAAATCAATATTCAGATATTTGTAGGTGCCTCATTTTCTGCAATTAATATCTTGGGCAGTATTAAAAAAATAGGCAGCTAAGCATTTTTCCCTCTCTGTATTCCCCTTTCCTTAATGTATGACTATTCTTTCATGACAGACCATGCCTGTCATTAGTGCAGTATGTTGGTATGTATCTTTACTCAGGAGGAAACTAACATGCATGGCTATACACAACAGTCTGCATCTGATTTCAGAGCTGAGATCCACATACACTGATTCAGATTAGCGTTTACTGCAGCAATCGTAGGCCTTATTCTTATCTTACTGGCTACATAGTTATTTAAATTTGCACAGACCTGCAAAAGTGTTGCAAAAGAAAACATTATTTTCTTTTCTTGCTGATATTTTAGTATTGCGGCAGTACAAGTAAACAGTATTTAGAAATATGGTTAAAAAAAGTCATACCCTTAGAAGTCAGACCAGACTGTATATAACCTGCTTGCTGAACCTACTACAGCACTCTAGAGGTTCGTGAGAGCAGGCACACTGCAAACTATTGGCCTCTAATTTACCAACTATATCCTGCAACCTTGTGGGGAGAGTTCTGGTTTAGAAGACAAGTTACCGTGGCTTATACTTTCACCTCTTCTTCTTATTATTGCAAAATGTTTTCTCATAATCATTTAATCATAAAGAAACTGCAGCTCTGTGCCTATGTATTTTTTATGGAGCATGGTGACATCCTGCACATCACAGATAATCTGGTACATTCCATCACTGTTTAGCAAATATAGCTGAATATTAAGGAATTTATTTTTACCTTTCACTTTTCAGGCTCTGTGTCTCTAACAGGGCAGAAATAACATTGTGTAGGCTTCTTGCTTCTGACATTGCCTAATGTTGGAACACTTTATTTCTTAATATTTATTTTTGTGTAAGATGTTTTATCTAGAACAGTTCTAGTACAATGGTGTCTATCCTCAGATACAATTTTCAGTTATCAAACCAAAGTAATATTTAAAAATGTGATCATAATCTTAAAGACTCAAACATAAAGATAAGAATATATACAATCCTAAAAAAAATATTCTCTTCCATGCAGAAGTAGATTTCAATTACTCCTAATTAATTGTGGTTCTGCTGAGATTGGTATCTGGTTTAGCTGCCTTGCCAACTGGATGCTACTTTCTTCCTCCTGAGCAAAGACTTTTCTTAGTTTTAATTTAACTGATAACATAGGGTTTGACTAATAGCTGCTGTGGCAGCTATAGTGCTTTCTTCCCCTGGAATATAAAAAGCTGGATTTTGCAGGTGATCCAGAGAAGCTACAAACAAGTGCTTTTCAAATTTGAGCAATACACATCTGCCCAGGACAGGACTTCAGGAAGGGAAAGAGAGATCAACAGGCTGACTCTTTTCCATCAGTAACCACTGGACTGCAGAAAGCCAACCCCCCCCAAAACCAACTGATAGATCTACACAGGAAGAAAAAAAATGTTTCAATAATGTTATGAGATTGCCATGCAGTGGCTTGAGTGACTGCATCTAGTAAAATCTAATGCCAATGCCTTCAAACCTTCAGAAGAGAAGAACTTTTCTGACTAAGGCTTTCTGCCAGTGTTGTGAAGGTAGAGACAGACCAAAATTAGTGCTCCCACTGGGAACAGTCTGTGGGCACGTAAGTATCCAGAAAAGAGAGGAATGTGGGAAAGCCACACTTCAGAAATTCAGCTTCTCAAAATTCTTGGGTTTTTTTGGAGATTTTCCTTGGTTCGTTGGTTTGTTTTGTTTTCTATTTTCTTTACATCAGGAATGTTAATAACTAAATTTTCATTTGCATATCTCTGCTGAGTTTTCTCAGGATAGGATATTAGGATTTTTCTTAATCTATAGGATCAAGGATTAATAGAGCTGACATTAAAAAATCCACAAAGGAGAATCTATCCTTCTTGCAGACATCAGCAGCTATAATATTTCTCACACGGTGTTGATTTGTAACTGCTCCAAGAAGCAGACTCTCTGAACATCTGTTCACTGAATGTCCCAGAAAGACTGGTTTTGTATTGCAAATTTCAAGCATCTCTGATATTACTCTGCAAAACCAGTATCTCTGTTCTCCTTGCTGAAATGTTTTTATTGTGGATATCTTAGAAGAAATATACTTGTCTGAAAGCTGATAATTGCTTATATATTTTTTAATTCCTACACATTTGTAAATATTGAAAGATTTTGCAAAACTCCTCTCCAGTCATCTTGCTTATAGATTCTTTATAGTTTTCTCTTTATTTTTATTTCATTTTCTTTCCATGGCATTTCTTGTAACTGGAAGAGATGTTTGACTTTTTAGATGATGACTTTTCATTTAGGCGCCTGCTCAGGATGCACTCTTCCATGAAAGCCTCAATGACAATTCACTAAGATAGATTTGAGATTTGAGATCAGGCCTCGTCTTGCACACTCATTTATTACAAATCTTTACAGAGCTATCTATTTTACAGTAAATTCTTAGACCATTAACGTGCACATGCTTAACTTTGCAGTTGTGTGTGTAGCCCTGTGTAAATTCAGTATTCTTTCATGGATTTTAAAGGTAAGTGAGTACAAAGAAACCCTCAGGGCACAGGATTACCTGATTGTGTTTGAGTACCAAGAGTTAGCAAAGAAAGGCTATGCTACAAAGCGTAGTAAAATTCCCCCCCACCCCAAACTCTCAGACTCTGGTTTTGACTGCAGATTTTCATACTTTGTGAACTTTTTCATACTGATTTATTCCAATATTGCAAGTTAGTAAATATGACATTGACAGAATAAGCTTTTCTAGAAATGAGTAACCTCTTCTGTAACTGTATTAGGATAAGAGTTGGACTCGATGACCCTTGGGGGTCCCTTCCAGCTCAGCATATTATGTGATTCTGTGATATACATTTCATAAAAGTGTACCTTGTTTACCTTGGAAGACCAAAATAAAAATAAATTAGGAAATAAAAAGATGAAAAAACCCCACACCTAGACATCTAAGCAATTCTTATTGCTTCAAATCAATTACACTGCAAGAAAGTATCCTCATTAAGCTATAATTAACACATTGGAAATGTTCCTCCCTTAAACTATCCATAGTTTTAGAGAAGGCAAGTCTTGCCAAATGTTTATTATTCAAACTAAATGCAAAGTACAACAGTGTTCAGAAATACAACTGTTCAAAAATGCTTGTCTGCTTGCTAAGGAAGTAGGTACATATCCATTACAGTGTTCCTGGACCTGAGCAGGGGAGATATTGGTTATGAGCAGAATTGGAGTGGTATTATAGGAAGTATTTGTAAACATCTAACTGACCAAGCACAGAGAGTAGCTACACATCCTGTGGCCCAATTCCAATTGTTTTTCTAATATTAGGGCCAGGAGCAGTTGATGTACCACACCCAGGTTAGTAAACAGGAAAGGCTGCATCTATTGCTTTGTCCTGCAGCCCTGCGTGACAAGGGGAGACACAGGATATGTCCAGGCAGATCCATGTAGGCAAGGGAGACACAGGATATGTCCAGGCAGACCTATGCAGGCAAGGGGAGACATAGGATATATCCAGGCAGATCCATGCATGCAGACCCGAGCTCTTTGGTGCTGTGCTCAGATAGGAGACACATTGCATCTCTGTGTGTAGATTTCTTCCTTTCCCTTTCCCTTTCTCAACCCCAGAAGGGAACCTTAGCCATTAGTCTTCACCTGAGCTCACCAGCTTAGGCTGGGGCAGCTGTACTGTCTTGATTTGCAAGCCAGCAGATCTGGCTTCTCTGGAGTCTCTGAGTTTAACCGTATTCTGAAGCCTGGTTTTCTGCACTGATAAATCAGGTAACTTTTGAGGCATTCAATCAAATCTGCATTTCACCAACTTACTTCCTATTAGTCACTGTCATCACACCTGGTGTTGCTCCAAAGTCAGTAAGAAATAATCTCCAGTTGCTAGTCCTACCATGAATTTATTTACTACTTTTCACCCTTTCAGAACATCTCAATGCCCAACACTCTCACAAGAGATTGCCTGTATCTCACAAGACTGCTGTGTGATTAGAAAGTATTTTCTTTGTACTACTATCAAAGAATGTCTGCAGGGTTGCACAGCAAATGTAGCAAAGGTAGGAGCAGTACCAGATTTTTCTGAGTCTCACTAGGAAACACTCCTGAGTCACAAAACTAATTTATCTTCCTTACACACACCTCTCTTCTCCACCATGATGAGATTTAATATCTAATCTCTGTACTGAATAATAATATGTCAGCTGTCAACTGCCTGGAATTCTTACACTGGGAGAACAAATGGTGAATGTATATAAATGACAAAGCAAATGGTACTCTAAAAATATTTAGTCTTTGCCAGTCAATACTGGCAATAAGTAACTAAAAATAAAAGATTTTTTGTAATAATTAACATGATATTGGATCAATAACATAAAAAGTATATATGCACAGACTAGCCTTTATTTTAGCCTGATGCTCTTTCTATTTTATATTCTGGCTTTAGGTACTTCAACATCAAATTTATAAAGGACTTTAAGCACATTCACTTGCAAAGAATAGAAACCATTTCTTTTCTCACACTACTGTAAATGAAGAATAATTTTGATGAAGCTGCTGTGGTACCAGCAAAGGCCATGGAGTTAGGAAGCAAGCTGGCAGTATTCTGTGAGGAGTGGGTCAGCCAGCCCTATTTCCTCCTGAAGTCTGCAAGTGGGACACAAAACTTGAAGAGGAGTTAGGGTAGAGCATCTTGCTCAGTGCTGCAAGAGGCTCCAAGGGGAAAGAAATTGCTGGGACCATGCCATAAACCATCTTGTGTTCTCTCTTTACTGTGTAATCCATGTGGCGCCTCTTGTGTTCAACTCTGCAGCTCTGCTTTCTACATAAGAGGCAATGAATTACCTCTGTGGTACCTTACCCTGCTTGCTGGCTGCTGCCCGTGAACATGCTGGTGATGACTGGACTCACAGTGACACTGAGAGTCCAGCTGTGGTCTGTTTTATTTTTCCTCTGCATCTCCTGTTTGTGGCCTCGGGCTCTGATGGTCTGAGGTTGTCCCTGCTATAGGAGGTCTTTACCAGGAAGTGAGGAGACCTTCTCCTGTGCT
Source organism: Calyptomena viridis (assembly GCA_013390005.1). Taxonomy (NCBI): domain Eukaryota; kingdom Metazoa; phylum Chordata; class Aves; order Passeriformes; family Eurylaimidae; genus Calyptomena; species Calyptomena viridis. The sequence goes on along the minus strand of WEIV01018668.1, from coordinate 172,981 downwards.
GCTGAGAAACAATGCTCGATCTAAACTAACACCACCCGGGTGTCTCAGGTTTCTTATCCTTGAAAATGATATCCCAACTATCCATTGTGAGCTAGGAGGGGTGGGAGAAGGGAAAGGAAGTTTTCATATGGTGGTGTTACAGTGGCTGGGCAGCCAGGCTGTGGCTGGCACATCCCTGAGCTCTTCCACCAGCCCATCCCTGCTGCCTGAGTGTATGGTCTGCTGCCGTGTGCCAGGCACAACTGCCCAGCTCTGACAAGCTCTCACAGCTTGTGAGAGATGTTGTGAAGAGGTGAGGCCATGGTGTGGTGCTGCACGTGAGTGAGATGCAGCTCTGGCTGCTGGGGAATATGAACTGGCTGTGTCTTCCTTCATCTTTGCATGTGGGATTTGAGAGCTGGAGGTTGCTATCACATTGCAGGCCTGGCTGCTCTTACAGTACCTTTTGCATAAAGAGCCGTGCAGTGACAGTACAGCCCGTCTTGGGCTGATGCTGAATGAAAAGCTTTGTCATGTGCAGGTTACAAACTTCATGGCACAGTGCAGGCTCCTGCTGAAAATGCCTGCCATGATATTTTCTGCAGCTGCAATGGCATTGTTGTAGCTGGTTTTGGTCTGGGAAAATGAGTCATTAATAAAATTTATTGTTGGTGTATCCCCACTGTTTGTACTAACAGGAGAAGCCACAGCAAATTATTTGTGGTCTATATTGAGTTCATGAATCAACTAGAGGACAAGGTGAACCATTTGCAATGTGAAAATGTAACTAGGAAAATGGTGTAAGGGCATACTATTTGCTTGAAAGTGAATTTATTTAGGTCAAAACTGCATAAGAAGCTTGAGACTGCAGTAGCAGCACTGAAAGTCATTTTTGGTCAATAGGTTATCTCATAACTGAACACTTACTAGAATTTGATTCCAAGTCTGAAGACAAAATTTTTGAGAGGCAAATTAGCTGCAGGACACGCGGACGAATAAAGGTGCAGTGATTTTTTGCTTAATTGTTATTTCTTCAAATGGAAAATATGCATTTTGCTTTGCATTAGTGCCTTCATTGTAATGATTAATGTCTCTGTGCCTTTCTGTGATTATTTTTCACTTAAGAGTGTGGTTACCAGTAACAGTTTGTTAAAAGAAACAAGTGATGGTACATCAGCCACCTCACAAAGCTCTCGTAATAGCTCCTTCTGCCTAACCTGTATTTCCCTACTTGTCCATGAGAATAGAGTTAACTTTCAGGATATATTGCAAGTTCTACGATTTTAACTTGTGTCTGTGGGAGAAGACAAACATATGTCCCTCTTTTATTTTATTTACTCATTTTTTAATTTCTATTTTTTCCGTGTGTGACTTTCAGATCTTTACCTGGAGCATTTCTTGGTTCAGGTTTTCAAGTGTTTGATGATTTGACCTTTAGGAACCATCACCCTGCAATACAGCAAAGTTTGGTGTATTTGGTTGAAACTGGATGTTTGAATAGTGGCTGAAAGCTTTGTAAAATTCCTAAGTGAAAGGCCAAATGATAGAGGAACATTTTCTAGTGCTAGGTTTGTTGAGTGACCTTTTGCATCTGCGGAATATAAAAGTAAGTGGATCATATTTCAAAACTAAAACTAAAAAAATAAACAAGCACCTAATTTTTTTTTTTTTCAATTTCACATGAAGCCATTATTTTGAAAAAAGTAAACTGTCAGGGACTGTGATGGAAATCAATGGAAATAAGGCTGTACTTTCCAGAAAAGGTACCTAAAAAGCACTGTACTATTTTTGTCCTTGCTCTTCCAGAGGTGTGTGCATGGGATTTTCTTTATGCCACTGAAGCTCACATTATATGCATAAATCTTTATAAAAGGACTTTATAGAAACAGTCTTCTAAACACAACTAGTTTGATGTCATTGTAAGTTACAAAACTTTTCTGGAACTAAGAAATGCTACATACCAGTAAATCAAAACAATTCAAGTATTTATTATTTGCTAGAAAAAATAATGTCAGTTATATAAACTGGATAGAAATTTGACTTATCAAACTATGGTTTAGATCTGTGTGTGGTCTCCTTCCCTCCTCACCCGACTAATTAATATATGGATATTTGTCAAATATTTTATGACACCAACTGTAATTCTCTATTAGGTACTCGGTTGCTTACAGAAAAAACCTGCCAGGAACTGTATCTTCCACAATGTGCACAGAGAAGGCAGTTTTCACCTACAATGCCATCTAGTTTTTGAAAACAATGAATTGGTCAGAGCTAGAAAACAGTAACTATTTCTTAGGGGGGTTTCATGCATTGAAGGTACTAACAAGCTGGAGAACAGGGAAACAAATTTTGCAGTTCATTAAGCATTTCTTCAGTTTTCTTTAGAGATGGCGTATCTTCATGCAAGCAACAATGCAAAGAATAATTAGAGTATTTGCGCACTGAATCTATACACAAAAGGACAAGCTTGTCCATTATATTCCAAGCATGCCTGATACCTTGGTTGGGAAACCTGTGCCACCAGTTGCTTGTCATCAAAGTCTTCTTTGATTTCACAACAAAAGTAAATGAAAAGAATTGTTATGAGGAACAATGGGTGAGATTGACTTGAGCTGGTTTGGGAAAAGCTAAATCGCAGTTTTCAGCCAACCATTTGCATGTGTTTCCAAAGCTTTACTTGGTGATATGTGGAGTGTTTCCACTGTCAATGGGAAGCAGCTGCCAGCTAGATCTCATTTCTTTTGGGCCAGGACAACTCTGACATGATCTAAACCCTAAGACTAGTGAAATAGCACATGAATTTGAGTTATTAGTCTTTGGTTATACTGTGCAAATAAAAATTCTCAGGACCTCCTACATACTAAAATATTGGGAGGAACTTTTTACTGGAGATTATGTCATTTTATACATGGCAATTTATACCAAACTGTATCCTGACTAAAAATATACCTAGTGTACATATTATTACTATTCCCACTAGCACATTTTTGGAAGTAGTGTTTTGTTTTGTTTTGTTTTGTTTTACCATGACCTTGGTCTCCCTCCCACCCGTGATCACACAATTGTTTGCAGGACTGTTGCTGGCTGAGTTCAGAGTATGTCATTGAGCTCCTAGTTGGGTGGGGAGGGAAGGAGGACCACACACAGATCTAAAGCATAGTTTGATAAGTCAGATTTCAATCCAGTTTACATTACTGACTTTATTTTTTCCCAGCAAAAAATAAATACTTAAATTGTTTTGATTTACCAATATGTAGCATTTCTTAGTTATAGGGAAACTTTGTAACCTGTAATGACATTACAACTTCCATGTAAACAGGAAGGTTGAATCTTTCTTCCTATGATGCTGATATGGCTTTTGTTATCATGAAGTGCCTCTTAGCCTGAACTAATGTACCCTCACAAGAAGCACACAAGGGCCATCAATGCCAGCATACAAGGCACACTGGACTGTACAGAAAGTGGGTTGGCACATGGGATGGATTAAAGCTCCTCCTAAGCATCAGGTGCAGCAGAGTATGGTTGGCACTGCTGAGAGCTGAAGGATGCCTGCAATTCAGAGGGAGCACCCACTGTGTTGCCCAAAGGTGTGCTCGTGCCCACGTGGTGGTCAGCTCACACCTGTTACACCTATAAGCTCACACTTACTTTGCAGAAATAAGAGGTATGGATTTCCCTGCCTCCTCCTTCAGCTTGTGGGTTTTCACTTCTGTCATATCTTGGAGATGTAATCTCTTGTAGAGATTACAACACTGGAGTAGACTGGTTGTGAACACAGCCACTGTGTCATTTCTGATGAGAGTGGGCTGTATGGAGAGAGGAATGCAAGTTTTAAAGGTCAAGGAAGAAGAGAAAATTGTCCAAAGGAGAAAAAAAAAAAAAAGGCAGCCGTGTGTGTTTGCAGTAAGAGGTGTGGCTGCTGAGAGAGACTATTGTGTTCCGGAACAGTGTGTGTTTCCAAAATCTTCCTGCCATGGTCCACCTTAGAAAAACTTTGAAGATCCAAGGCAGACACATCAACAAAGGTCAAATGGTGTCTGCTGGAGAGTTGACAAAGGGAGTATTTGTTGTGGTGAGACATCAGGATCACAAACATTCATCTGGTCAGTTATCAATGAGCATCTTCAGGCACAGGAAAATGCATAATTAGCACAAATTTTTGACAGAATTTTTATTTGTTCGTTAGGATAACATCTCTCTTGTTCAAGTTCATCTGGAAGACAGCTGTTCTTCCATAAACTAGCTTGAAGATTTTATTCTATTATGAGAGTCATACAGTTAAATATGGCAATAATGAGGCACAGCCCTACATCCTTTCCACATGGCTGGTACCATTTCCTCTGAGTAGTACCTTGTACCTGACTGAAGATATAGAAAAAGTCCAGTGACATCTCGGGACTCTCTGGGTGACAAACTTTGCGGTCGAGAGGTCATTCGCTCTCTGCTCTGCAGAGCCTTCTCAAGAGGACTCACATAATTTTTCTGAGCTGCTACAGATATTTAGGTTGGGCTACAAGATTCAGTTGCCAGGAATAGTCTTTCCCTCCTTTGAAGTAATGTGTTCTAAAATAAGAAAACACCATGACAATCTACTGTCCCTAAAGGAACAAAGATTTCTCCAGAACACTCCATCCTTTAACATGAGGACCAATTATTCACTCACTAATAACTGCATCTAACAACCCCTTCAGCATTCCACACATTGAGAAGGCAGGCACAGTTCTTAATTCTGGATTAGTGGAATTAAAGGTTTGCATGTTTTGTGCAGGTGAGAAGAAAGCACAGATGCACGATGTAGAGAGCATAAAGTAGTTTAAGAAAAGATTTTAAAAACAGGTAATAGGTTTGGTTATGAAGAACAGAGGTAATGTGCTAGAAATTACTTTTTTGGCTTTACAGACCATAAATTAAACTGATGACAATTTTAACAGAAGTAACCCTAACTTCCTATTTTCTAGTAAAAGTGTTATGTAAAATTATTACATATGAATTTCGTATTTTTTTCAGAACTAATAGTTAATAAGCATATAAAAATGAAACCACATTGACTTCCCAAATGTTTTTTGTGTTCAGAAACATGAGTAACAACATTACCCACTCACTGCTAATGGTACAGACCTGAAAGCAAACAGCAGGTCATCTGATTTCTCCTGAGCCAGACCACATCTCAGCACCAAAGCTGCTGTGAAGATAACTTGTTGACTCTTCTGTGGGTCATAGATATTTGCAAGGATCACCTTTAGGTTGATTGGCTTATTCCTTAAAATTCCCCAGAGAACTGAGAAGAAAGACTTCAAAACACAGAATGTGACACACAGTCAGCCTCTTGGCTTAAACATACCCAGCCCTCCCACCTTGGTCATGACCTGCCTGACTTTTGAGGTGTTGCTTGACTTATAAAGGAAACATTTACAGCATCACTGCTGACGAGGAATCTCATCTCCATGAACAAAAGGCTCTTTGCCCATCACGTTAAAGCAAAAACTACAGACAACACGGTGAAATCCTTCTCTGTCACACCGTCCTGACCAGTTCGTTAGGGTTCACTTCAGGGTATCGCATTACGGCATTTCCTCACCGCAGCACCCACGCGGCACCTTTAGCAGCAGATGATAGTATGAAAACACTTCTGGTGAGGGATGCCCAAACCCTGGAAGTGTTCAAGGCCAGGTTGGATGGGGCACTGAGCAACCTGGTCTAGTGGGAGGTGTCCCTGCCCACGGCAGAGTGTTTGGAAGCAGATGAGCTTTAAAGTCTTTTCCAACTGTGATTCAGTGATCCCTTCTGTGATTCTACGACCCGGGGAGAAAACCGCGTGCTGCCGAGCCCCGCGAGGGCCGCCCCGCAGAGTGGCAGGAGCGGGAAGGCCGGCCGGGCGGGCTGGCGGGGTTTGGCAGCCGGGCGGGGCTGCGGGG
>WEIV01018668.1:99593-166873 GCA_013390005.1 Calyptomena viridis | reverse complement strand
TGCGCCGTGGCCACTTTCTTCCTCCAGCCAGGCTGCTGACAGTGCTGGTGTGCAGCATCCGTGGAGTTCTCTCCTCCGGGTGTGGGTGCGTGAAGGGCAGCCCGTGCCCGTCGGTGCGTGCCCTGTGCCGAGGCGATTCCCCGGGGGCTCAGTGCGATCTCTGCCGGTCGGGTCGGTAGGGCCGTCGCCTTCCACAAAAGGGCCCGGAAAGTCATAAAAGGAGTTGTGTGCGCAGAGCTGTAAGGACGTGCGATGTGTTAAACCCCTGGTTTAACACTGACATGCTTTTTTTCCCTACGTGCTGTTTCAGTAGGAAAAAAAAAAAGTAAAATGGTGTTGCGATGCTTTACGTCAGTTCTTGAGCGCGAATACATCAAGATGCGAAGTGCGAGGGTCTCTCCCCATCAGAGCAGCAGAGCCCTAGAAGTGGCTGTGAGGCAGAACCCTCGTAATTCTGAGGAGAAGCTTGTCCAGGGTGGGAGAAGGGTCGTGCAGATGATTTTCCAGGGACAGGGAAGAACCAGACTTCCAGTCTTCTCCACCTGCGGATTAGTAATTTGACTAAGGCACTGTAGTTGCATAATACTTCTGCCAATAAACTGAACAGAGAGAGAATATTTCTGTTTATTTATTTAATTTGTTTACAGGAATTCTGTTCTTTAGTAGCTTTTGCTGGTCAAGCAGAGAAAAGTTATCTTGAAATGGAGCTGATGGTACCTGGGCATTGCCCGAGGGTGCTGAACTCATCTGCTGTTTTCATGATAGCTGTCAGGCCATCTCCTAATGGCTTATATAAATTCATATTACACAGGGGATTTTGAACGAAAATTGTGGTATTTCAAGGCTATTTTTCTATTTACTTATGCTCTTTACCAGATCAGTAAAACAAAATCAGTACAGTACAGGTTACAGATCAGTAAAACAAAAATCTTACCAAGCACTGTAGTATTACATTTTATTGAGCCACACTGTGACCTTGGTCTTGTAGGTGAACGGAGTGATGAAAGTAGAGATTTCACACTGATCTAGCACCAATAGTGGGTCTTTTGCAAAGCTTGTGGGGTTTTTTTTTGAGCGTTCTGGGTTTTTTTGCTGGTTTAGATTATTTCCAGTTATATTTATGCTGTGAGGAGAACATTACTGGGAAACAAGCCTGTAATTGGCTTCAGGAATATTCAGATAATAAGGCCTGTGGGATCTGGGTCTGTTTCTCTTCCTCCTTTCCTTCCTCCCCCTCTTGTTTATACAACACTAATCACAGTGGCATTCTGCTCTATGGCTGGAGTGCCTGACCTCAAAACTCACCACTGCCAGGTATTCTTACATTCTTAAAAAAAAAAATGTAATGAGTTTCAAAAAATAAACCAGAAATGTGGATGTTTTGATACAGAAAATCCCACGACATTGTTTGAGGTATTTTTCTGATACTTTTTCTTATTATCCTCTAAAGATGCAATTTAATATTTTGTCTTTGAAAAATCCTACTATTATAACAGTTATAGGAGCAAGGCACAGAGGTTCATGGTATGATTTCTGCTAGTACAGGGAACACTTCTTTTAGGAGAAGGCAGCTAGTTTGGTTTAAGATAATGTGTTTTCTTTGAAAGAATTGTTGACTATGAAAGTTTTTTGATTTTAGTGCTTTTTAAAATCACTTTCTGTCACTATTAGCTCTTTGTCTACAGGCATCTCTACTGAGTGACTGAGAAATGGTCATGCTGAGTTTGTTCATGTCAGAAATGGGGAGATTTGGATCAGAAACCACTTCTGGATTTTTATTAAGCAGAGCCTGCACAGTCCAGAAGGTACTTAATACCCTTCCCTGGCCCTTGCATGGGAAGAGACAGCTATGGATGGTTTTGTAAGCAATGTGGAATTTACAGCTTTTTGTACTCAAGGCATTCATTGAGGAGTGGTTTTACAGATGAAGATGCTTCCAGATTTGGCAGTCTCAAACCTGTGCTGTTGTCTTCAGTTGTATTTGTGTAATGAGTGGCAAGAATCTTTGAGAAAGAAGGAGCTTTTCCTTATGCAGTCTTTGAGATTTCTTACTGATCAGGAAGATGCTCTCAAGCATCATGGGAAATCTTCCACATTCCTTAACTGCAATGGCAGGTTTTGCTATCTAGACAAAAGTCATGTGGGTGCATCCTGGTTGGAGACTGCTGTTGAGTGTGTCAGTTCCTGTGGGAAAAGCAGTGACATGTGCTCCCAGACAGTGAACTGACAAGGGTTTTGTTTGGTTTAAAGGTTAGTTGGCTTAATCCAAGAAGTTGTATAGATAAAGAGGCTAGGTAACAGAGAGCAGGTATGGAATGTGAGAGCATGTGTGAGAAGAGGAAATGCTGGAATAAATGGAAAAAATCCAAGAGCCAGGTCAGTAGGAGCAGATGGCATGCACCCGAGAGTCCTGAGTCTTGCTAAGAGTGAGGTGAGTGAACACAGATTCATTACACCCAGGCTCATTGGAGCCAGCTAATCTGCTGGGCTGTAGAATACAGCAAAAGTTGTACTGATTTCACTTTACTTACTGATCGAACAATGAACTCAGCAAGAGTTATTTCAGTTCTGGAAAAAAGGTTGAAGTTAGCACTAAAATTAAAAATGTCAGACACTTTACAGGACAGAGAAGGGTATGACAGGAACATGACAGCATGGCTTTTGTGGACTGTATAATCATACCTCCCCTGTGTACTGAAAGTCTTCAACTAGTCATGTTGTGTGGTTTAGGGCAGAACCATTAAGATTTTATTTAGACTTTCACAAAGCCTGTGGCAGATCTCTACCGGGGCTTTTAAAATAACTCTATAAAATGTCTATAATTTCCTGCCCAAAAGATCTGCTGGGGTTGGTTTTGTTTTTGTTTTTTACAATGTTGAAGCAGGAAGGAGCAGACTAATCATTCACCATGCAGTTATGTAGACTGTCAGAATTAGAAGAAATTCAACAGCATCAGCCAGATATACATATATACCCATGTTGGTCAAGTTGAAGATGGTGTTCCCTATGCATTAGCAACAGAATTTGTGCAAAGAAGAAAATAAATCTTGAAAAAAATGTTTTAAACTCACTGGGGCCACAAAAATATCGCTGGAGTGAAGGTGATCCTACAGCATGCTTTGTTACATAGATCAATATCAATAACCTTTCTTACAGGGGGAGAAGGCAGGCAGAGGTACAGGAGCTGTGAGGAGGAAGGGACGAGTGAGTGAGTGCAGCTCAGGGCAGGAGACACTGCTGATGGCTGTCGGCAGATGACAACAGGTTTGTGTGCTCACATGGACAGACTCTCTCTGAGGTTTCTGGCCCAGTTCTTGGAAGAGTCTGTTTGTTTATGCTCCCCAGGTGCATTAGAATGTCAATACTCGACACTATCCACTGTGCCACAGGTGCTGACTATGACTGGTTTGCCTTGTCTCATTTTGGGCAGTTGGAAGCTGTTTTGAAGCTGGCTGCCAGTGAGTACATACAGCCTCTGCTCCTTGAGTCTGGGACCCCAAAGTGCAGTTGTTATGGCTGCCAAATAGCAATGGGCTGATTCCTGCAGGGATTGCAGGTAAAATACTGCTTTATAGAGTCAATGCCCACTGATCAGTAAAGGAGAGGTACTTAGTGCTAGTTCTGTTTGTTGATATGACTGTGGTCTCTGAATATTTTGTCCTAAGAAATTAAGGAGCAGAATTGAACTCAAGATTTACACCAAAACACGTATTTCTTTTCATTAGTTTCTGACTTACTTGATTAATTCTTACTTGATTGTGTGATGGTATCTTTAATTCCTGGTCTTATAAGCCTTAATCTTATTTGTGGATATGACACTATCAGCACAGAGATCCAGTTTTCTTAATAAAACACATTCTTTCCTCTGCAAATGAACACACTGTGTTATTTTGAGCTCCGAGGATGACAAGTACTAATTGTGTGATCCTAGAGCTGTACAGGCACTGCATTTTTTAGCTGGGACTCTCCTTCCCAGCACTGCGTGAATAGGGAACACAGACCAACGATCGTGCCTTTCTTCCACAGGCTTTGTGAGTTAATTTGTGTTTATCGTGCCTTGTCTCTATAGTTACAACTCTACAGTTTAACTGTATTTTTCTGTTCAAAAAGCAGAAGTGTGAATAGACTAACTAAAAATTAAGTTGCTATTTCTTTGGGAAAATGCCAGTAAGGATTAGCCTTCTGTAATTTTTTCTTTTTATTCCATGAGGATAAATTACTACCTACATGATAGCTGAAGTGGGATTAACTGTCTGCCTCGAACAGGCAGAAAAGAACTGTGGCAGTTACAATACAAGCTGTTGGAGTGAGGAGAGTCTGGACTTAACATTACTTTACAAAAGATAAAATTCACCCTGTTACAGCTGTTGACAGAATGTGACGACATGCTAGTGCTGGCAGTGTGATTTTAGCTGACTGAGTAGTAGGTCCATCAAAAAGTGGTGTTAGAGAGGAGTTGCATCCTACTGACGTCTTTGAGTCAGGAAGCAACAAAAGTGGGCTGTGAGTTCATGTAAGTGATGCACCAAGAAGAGGAAAGGAAAACTGACGTGTCAGTGTCAGTACTTGTGGCCACAATGTTCTAAACTATCATTGGCTTTCTACAGTCACGAGCAAACTTGTGTTTGTATAAGTAGGAAAATTAAAAACCAGATGTAAATCCCATGGTATTATTAAAATATTTTCTAAATTGTAAGAAAGTAAAAGGTAAAGTTTCACCTGAAGCAATCTTGATCTGGTGTTTCATAAAAAAAATAAAATTGAGGTCTTAGTAAATCTTTAAACTACTTTTTATCATTTAACTATCACTTCATAGTCCTTGCTTACAAGATGAGTAGTTTTGAGTGCCTCAGCATTGAGATACACAGTAGATGATTTGTAGAAACCATTCCTTCTCAAATGTGTTTCAAATCACACTGTAAAACCAAAGACTTCTAGACCTGCTTGTCACAGACATCCAGTGGGATGGTCAGAACTAGCCTGGTCTGGGCCTGCAGCCTTCCATAATTAACCCTCATAACAGCCAAGTGTCAATTATTTCATTTTTGAAGTAAATAATGGTTTGCTGTGCCAGTGATGTAAAATAACTCTGCAAGAAGGATGGAGGGTAACAATCCACTGGGATGAAAAAGAGTGACTTTCTTCATGAGAGATTGCTACAGTATGAAGCAGGGATGATGAAGAATAGTTTTTTATTTTTATGTTTCAAGTAAGTGGCTTTGTCATCATAGCTACATAAGTGCAGTGGGATTCACCGAACAGTTGATATATGTAACCCCTTCTGCTCTTGCCTGTACCTACAGCAATATACTGTCAGTATCGTGGTGTTTATACACAGATTGATGATATTGCCATAGTCTGTTTTGCAAAGGAGATGCTGAACACAGAATTCACTTCAGCGGGTTAATCTGGTGCAAACACCCCCCACAAAAGAGGGATGATATAAACTCTGAAGATGTGAATTTACCTGAGCTTAAAAACTTGGCCAAGATAGAAATGTTTGTTCCCTCTTTCATGAATCTGTGATAAGGAATCAGAATAAATAACCTATTTAAATTTAAAATACTATGATTTGAGAAATACAAATGATATTATATTTGTAAAGCAAGACTCTATGAGGTATTAATGTCTAAACATACCAAGAGTATGGTAAAATAAAACATTAATGAGCCATGTGTGCTAGTTCAACTTTTGAAGACAGTGAAATAGCTGAGTTAGTGGATAATTAACTGGAAAAGGTTGCTGGAGTAGAAAATCAACTGTGGACAAACAGTAATCCCCTCTTCCTGAACAGAGGGAATATTTTCTTTCTCCAGTGCATTCAGCAGCATTATTTGGTGACCACTGCATAAAGTTGAGAACACTATTCAGAATAACTTTTTCTTTTTTTATGATTATTGTTATTTTATTTTGTTTTTATATTTTACTCCTGCCATTTAGATATGATGAGTTGGAAAGTTGTGGTGGGATAAGATTCCCTGCTTCTGTGATCTGGTAGGACAAAGTGACCAGAAATTAACTAAATTGCTAACTGCAAATTATATTTAGTTCATTTATCAAAGTGTCTAAAAGACAAAATGTGTGTTCATAGATTTCCAAATCTTTGTATATATGAGACATGTGTGGCTTTAAGGTTTTTCTTAGTAGAGAAAGGCTGCCTATGTATTTTTAAATTTAGCTGAAAACTGGAATCCATTTAACTTTGTACATATCACGTATGCCTACTCAAGTAGGTGCGTCTCTTATTAAAGATGATAATGGAGCAAATTAATATTTTGTAGGGATTAAGATGTATATTAAATTTCTGATAAAATAAGTTTTAAGACGTGTATTAAGCATTGTAGTTGCTTAAATATGTTTTAAATTATTACTTGGTGGTAAAACCAAAAATGTTCCCAGTTTATTTTTTTGTTTTTTGTACGATTTTTGTTTCAATGATGATCAACTAGTAAGAGAGATCTTTGTCTAGAAAAATACAAAATTAAGGTCATCTCTTTGGACTTAAGTAATGTTTTAAATAGCTTTTTTCCCCTCAAGAATCTGCCTTGCAAACATTAAAGAGTCTTCATCCTGCCAGTTGTTTTTGACTAGGTGGTGCATTTGGAGAAGAGAGGTGTTGAAGCTGCTGCCTCTGTTAAGTGGTGTCACCTGCATGGAGCACATCTATGGTGTGTCATGGGTGCTCTCTGTTTGAGCTAAAGCTGCTTAAAACTACCCTGACGTTACACACTGGGTCCCTGTTAAATCATCTGAGCAATTCAGGCCTTTGTAGTGAGCACAAGATCCCTGAGCAGAGCTAGAGGTGTGCCCCTGTACAGTGGTGTGATTAACAAATGCCTTCAAAAAGAGCAGGGGAGTGTGTCTGGAGGAATTTTAGATAGCTTGACTACCTGAACACATCTTCAGTGTTTTCTTCTGCCTCTTTATTTTTTATGTCAGTGGGATTTTTTCTGCCCTGAGCAGTCTTTCTCCATCGAAAATAGCTGGAAATGTTGGCTGTAGTATCTTACTCCTACATCTGCATAGTCCTACAGTCTGAGTGTGAAGGACTCAACTGGTGCCAGTCTCCGACAGGGGCTGGTGGAGACCTACTCCCTTGAGCAGGACCATACTGAAACTCTGTATTTGGGCTTTGTAATTCCCACTGGCTTAGGGGCACTGAAAATTTAGTCAGCTAATGGGAAACACTTGGCTGAGTTTGAATTCAAAGTGTCTGAACATGGGCCGTGGTATCTGCTTGCTCACTACAGTGTGAGTCATGAAGCTGAATTCTACTTTCAATAGCAAATGTCTGTAACATTACTTTATTATTATGATTATAAATTTCAAGTGTTTTTTTGGCATAAGCCTTTCAAATTCATTTACTTTTTTTTTATCCTTTCTTTTTCTTAAAGTCTCTTTCCACATCAAGAAACATTAGATCAGCTTTGGCAAAGGCAACATTTCATGCATTATTTACTTCTGGCATAATTTACACAATGATGTCCTATGGAAGCCAAGATGATGGTATTTCAGAATAAAACAACTTGTCTAATCATTTGCAAAACAGGGTGACTGCTGTGGGCTAACAAATACAGACAGAATTATTTTGTCGTGAACAGTAACAGCAGTGCAGCAGTAAAAGGTGGAGGACTTTGGGGCTCCAAATGCCAAAAATGAAAATAAAAGGGAAGGGTGGCCAAAATTCAATAGTGCGATTCTCTATTGATTTAATTCTTTCTTTTTTTTTTTTGCTTTCCCTCCTCTCAACAATTGCTACCTTTGTAAGAACATCTTTGTTTTAATAGCCATAGGCTGCTTTTCTTTTACTGTGTACAGATAAAAAGGCAAATACAGGTTGTGATACAAAATGTGCTGTAAAATGCTGGTGTACTGTGGATGGATACTGGAGAAAATGTCGTCTGACTGATGTTGCTGCTTTGAAGTCCTGTGCTCTTCAGCTGAATTGAGAAGAGATGCTTGGTTTGGACACAAGTAGGTTCTTGCTGACTGAATGATGTATTTCTGGACATAAGGTGCAAGCATGGTGGGTGAAATAGTGATAATCTTAGTGTTTTCTTTAGTTATGTGGAAAAGAAAAAATTTAACTTGCTTTTCCAAGTGATGTATTGATTCCAACTAGAGGTAAATGGGTCTGCCTTCAGGTAAGATTGACAGCTCTTCAGTCTTGTAAAAATAGTCCATAGCTCTCAACTAAAGAAGGATTTTAATATGTGTAATTGATTAAGATAACAGCACAACTGTAGAAGATAGTATTTTGGATGTTTGCTGCATTGCCTTTAAAAGGACCTGCTATAGTTCTAAACACTAGGGAAATGAACTTGGGAAACATGCCAAATATGATAAAATAGGAGGGGTACAGGAAGTATCAAGGTTTTGGGGGGTAACCAATCTAAAAAAATCCCACTATGGAAGAAAAAAGCTCATTTTAGAAAAAAATATTTTGAAGAATCAGGAGATAAGTCTGTAAGAGATTTGTTTGTGGCATCACATCACAAACTTTGTTTTCTTCTGTGTTAGTTAAGTCTCATTTTGTCTGAAAGCCGAACAAAACCCAGAACTGCATTTTTATGGGAAATGCCAGAATTTCTTCTGGTCTGCTAGGGCAAAGGTAACGATGAGAAATGTTTGCAAGAGGAGTTGCTTTGGAAACTTTTAAAAGCTTGTAATTTGTTGAATTAAGTCAAAATACTTTGTTTTGAACTGCTTGGATGTTGAAGTGCTGTGACATCTTAAACACGTGAATTTTAGGAAGGAGGTTTTGCATGTGCATCATGATGCCTTCTTCCTTTCTGTTCTTTAGACTAATTCTGCCATTACAGATTGCAGTGATGGTGGCCAGGCAGCTTGTTCAGAAGGGAGACTGGTGCCTCAGAAATGTCATCTGCTGCAGAACCACAAGGTTGTGAAACATCAAAACAACAGCTTCCACGAGACTCTGTGATACCTTTGTATTAAGGTGACCTGGAAAAAAACATTTCACTTCCAGGCAGAATTTGAAAGGCTCGTTGGAATCATACTGTTGTTTGTCTGGTTTTGTGGTTTTGGGGTTGTTTTGCCTTTGTTGTTGTTTTGGTTTTGTTTGTTTGTTTTCGTTTTTTGTTTTGTTTTTTACTGGAAAAGATTCAAGATGTTGCAGTATTTTCAGTTAGTCTAGTCAAAGATGACTAGATCTGGTGGCTGCCATCTAGCTGGGGTGGATTTGTTAGGTTTTCTGTGTGGTATTTGTCACTTCTTGGATACCAGCTCCTGTTTTTTTTAGCAACTTGAAGTGCTTTCTGCCGCTGCTTTCAGGATGGAGGCACCAGCTGTCAGATCTGCCATGCAGAATTGACCATAATTGACTCTCATTCTGAGAAGTGGGAAGCAAATGTTTAAATTTCTGAAGAGTGAGTTTTTCTATCTTCATTGAAAGTTGTGGAAGACCTAGGTAATTGTAGCTGCTGGAAGTGTTCTCTTATTTAGCTATGTGGACATGTCCTGTATGTTCAGGATGTCTCTTCTGTTAACTCTGACTTCTGTATTGATGGTAACAAATTTTCCTTTGGACCAAAAATACAGTAATTCTCTTCTTAAAAAGGATAAGTAGGAGGAACTGAATAGAAGCCTATTCCAAAGTGATACTATGTTTCTGTAAGTCATTGTGCGCTGACTTGTAGGTTACTGCCTGGGTTCCTTTCTGTGCTTGGTACCTGTGATGTTCATGCCTCCCAGCAGCTTTTTGTGCTTCTGGTACTTATATGAGATCCCTTATGGTTCTGCTAGAAAGCATAAAGACCAGATAGCTAAAACTAGTTTCTTCTTATAGAAAAGTATAAGTGGAGACCTTGCCTGAGGCTGAGGGAGCTGGGAGGTAAGTAGCAGGTCATCAGTGGATCTCATTAGAATCAGTGGATGTTAAAGAGATTGGAGAAGAAGCTTGGAAGAGTCATCCATGTGTCCAGTGTGTGTATTGGGGATGTCTGGTTTGGGAGGAGATCAGAAAGCAAAAATAAATAAATCCCAATTATGTTGTTAACAGCTGCTTTCTGTTGTTGAGTAATAAAAGGCAGGATCCAGGAAGCTGCTTGCTTCTGGTTTGTATTAGATGCTTTAGATATCATGGGGATGAGCAGGTTATAAATGTCTGCTGCAGATGGAAGGTGAAACAGGCTCAAACCTGGTAACCTTTAAAAAATGATAACGTAAGGTTTAAAATTACATTGAGATCTGAAACTTCCGACAGAGTCCTTGGGTAGTCCTATGGAAAGCTTGTCAATAGCAAGAAAAAGACCAAACCTCAAACAAATAAACAACCCTCCAAACTTTCCAAAAACAAAAGAAATTTCAGAGGCAAAATCTTACCCAGTTTTTAGGTTGAATTTCTTATGGGTTGCTACCAGGGTTAGAAATGAAAAGACCTTCACTGTTTTTTCTACGCCTGATCCATGATGGAGATGTACCACTGTGACAAATAGTATGGTTGGGTTTTTTTGCACTTGTGTTGTATCCTGCTGCTACCCTTGCTTAACCATAGACTTCTTTTTAAAAACAACACTAGATTATTGTCCTGGAGATATAGTATACCTCTAAAATAATACAGCTGTGAAGTCATGCCTGTGTTTTGAGTGTTGTTACAGGAAGGAACTGAGATGGGGAGCCTGGGGGTGACGATGTTACAGCACGTGCTACCTCACAGTGTCACAGGTCCCACATTCACTGGCCAGAGCAAATATTTCAGGACAAGAAAGAGCAGTACTGGGCAGTGCTGATGTCAGCAGGAAGATAATTCAGTGTTACTTACATCAAGTTATCAGTCCCTTGTTTTCCTTCTCTCTCTCTCTCTGGGCTGCCTCCTCCCCCCACAGCTGTATTATAGTAATTAGATCTTTTATTTGATCTATTCTAAATCGGGACTGTCCTTGAGGAGGATATTCTCCAAAGGAATATTTTTCCATAGGAAATACTCATTAGCTGTTTTTAGACTGCATTACTTACTATGCATATGTTTGATTGCAGGGGAAGTGTGCAAGAGGTAAAGCTTTAAGTTAAGTCTAGCAAGGCACTTTGTTTTAGTATAACTACTGAATTTAATCCCAGCAGCAAAATAGGTCACTCTGAAACTGGAATGAAGGTCTGTTGAGGTGCTGAAGGACAGACCTTTAAGTAAATATCTCTGAGTAAGGGAAACATCCAAAAGGGCAAAAGTAGAGGATAGGTTTGTGAATCTTTTCCTTCTTTCCCCTACTGCATAGTTTAAATTTTACAGTTTAAATTTTTTAACAGTGTCTAAGTGTAAATGTTAGTAACAATCAAATTAATACTTGGACATGATAATACTTGCATTGTCCTTCTAACTTGGTCACTCAGGGCAAGTTAAGTTTCAAAACATGAGTATTTGATGTTTTAATGAAGAGAGAGGAATGATGTGTCAAGGGCTGTAGGTGTGAAACACACTTGAAGAAGTGGATGAGTGGTTCTATCTAGCTTTCTGTGTTCCTAATTCCCTTCCATATGGAGAATTCTGGTAGATAGGGTCCTAAATAGCTGCAGGACTGTCCTATGGTCAAATTGGCATTGGCCCAGAGCAGCCTTTCTGCAGTTTCCACTCTCTGGTTGAATGGGTGGTATGTGACTCTACAGAGAAGAAATTTGTTTGGAGCAGTGAAATTACCTGTGCCAGCTCTAAATACCTGAAGTTTTGCTTTGCTTCTTAATGACTATTGCAAGACAATAACACTTAACACTTAAAAAAATTTAACATAAAATGTCTTTTTTGTCCCATGTAATATGTTTCTTTTGTTTTGCTGCTTTTGTGGCTGTTCTGTTAGAATTTTCTCTGTCAATGCTTTTAGTAAGTTATGATATGTTTCACCCTCTCTTGAGTTACCCTTCTCTTGTGGTCCATCTAGAAGTGCTGCAAGTGTAATGCTAGAAGTACTTATTTGCAGTAGGAACATTCAGTTTACCCCTTAGTAGCAGCAGTAGGTCGTTTATTAGCAAGGTTGCAAACAGAATATGAAGGTTGTTTATATTCTGTGTGAACACCCATCAGTCTCATTAATCATCAAATGATCAAATGGCTGAAGACACCATTGAGTTCATGAATGTGTAATGTATACTACAGGAAAGGCATCCTTCATCTAGTTTCATATTAGGGGCTTGCTTAACATGTCGCCCTGCTTTTTATTCAGTAAAAGGTTTTACCCCATTGGGAATGATTTATCAGCTAAGGGTCTTTTTGTTGGCTAACCACACACTTCTGTTCCTGAAAGGTCTTGCCATTTCCTGCATAGCCATGTGGTTTCATCCAAAAAGGAGCACAAAAATGAGAGGGTCTCCTTCATCACTACTTATTCCACTTTGTCTTTTTTAGTGAAATTTAAAATTTGTCAGTTTCCCATGTCACAGTCCAGGGTTTCTGTCATCTAATTTTTGAAAGAGGTGAGACTTGTGCAATGAGACTATTAATTCAGTCCAGTAATAACTTCTGACTTTGTTAACTATTCAACAAAACTTCAAGAAAATTGGGAGAGAAGAGTTCCTGGAGTTATGTGAAAGACCTAAGTAATTTGGTGAAAGAAAACCCTATTCATTTTCTAGCTGAGAGAAAGGTTCCAAAATGAAGTCGGCTCATGTTAAACATTAAAGAGTCTGTAGAGGAATGTCACCTCAAGACAAGGATCTAGATCAAGTTGGTGTTTGTCCTACTGCTCATAGAAGACTTCTTAGAACCAATGTGGGCTGCTTAGGGGAGTGGTGGAGTCACCATCTCTGGAGCAGTGCTGGGTTAGCGGTTGGGCTCAGTGATCTTATGAGTCTTTTCCAATGTAAATGATTCTGTGATTCAAAATAGTGGTGTGGGCACAAGATAAAAGATGCCTGTAGAATAACATTTTAAAAACTGCTGTGATAGTGAGTGGAGAAGAGCTAAAGGGAAAGGCGAGTGTCTCCATATCTGCTCTGTGTCACTATTTTTGTGCCCCTTTTTGCTCCCCCCGTCTCTTCCCACACAGCTCCACCTGCACTGCTCTTTGTTCCCCTTGTCTCCAGCTGGCGACTTCCACCAGCCAAGAGAGCTGCTAGTTCAGCACTTTTCTGCATCTGCCAGGAAATAAATAAATAGTGGGAAGAGAAACGGAAGGGATGTGTTCTTGCTCTTTTTGTCAGTTTTACTTAGGGCTTTTTTTTAATTGTATGCCTTGCAAAAATGTATTACTGTGAGAGAATTCAGCTCTAGTTTCAAGGAAATTTTCTCACCTTCTGGGTTTCTTTAGTTTTCTGGCGTTAAGAAAAATGTGAGTGCTTTGACATTGATGTGGTGGAGATGGATTCTCATATATTTGGATTGTAAATAGGCTGCTGCTGTTGAGAGGTTTAATGAAATCCCCTAAGGGCTTCCCAAGAGTTTTGTTTGCAGGCACACCTTGCCCATGGAGTGCTTTTCAGGATAACTTATGCCTGCAGCAGCCCCTATTTGATCCCTGTAGGGCTTTGGGAGCTGTTTGTCTCTCTGTCCTATAAATTCCCTCTAACTCCCCATGAAGCTGAAGTGCCCTGGCACTATTTTTACTCCTTTTGAGCCAGTTCTTTCTCCTAGTGCTTCCAGCCTTTGTGACTGCCATCTGCCTGGGAGCTGGAGAGAACATGTCTGTTCCTTTTTTCCCCCCATTTTTTTTAAGTTGTACTGAGGCCCAGATTCCCTGTGACCCCAAGTGATGTCTCGCCTTATATTGGGCTTTCAGATGAACAGGTGGGTTATCCTTGGCACAACAAGCAGGTGAGCCCCTCACAAAAAGTGGGCCAGCTCAGCATGTTGCAGTTGATGGCTGATTCTAAGTTAAATACCCAACTTCATTGCCACTTGCTCATTCCTCACTGGTTTGTGTAAGGAGGCATTAATTTCTTCAGCCATGTCTAACAAGTCTTGATCATTTAGCAGTGGTTTCCCTGTGGGAAGTTTCACTGTCTGTGGTGGGGGAACTGCCCTAGTTGTGCTGGCATGCAGGAGATTGTTCTGCCTGCTTAAGTCTCCTTTGCAGCAAGATTATCTTAATACAAAACATTTTTCTTGTGATGGATATATCTCATTAGTTATCTTCATATCTATTTCATTTTTAATTAAGAGGATTAACCTTCTGAAAGTATTTACGGGTTTTTGTTTATCTTTAAAAAAATCATTGATTTTTATTATGAGAAAAAATGAGTAATAGACTTTCCTTAACTCCTTACTATGTCTCTGCTGTCTGTTTTTCTCAGCAATTTCAATTTGTCTTTATTTTTAAACTTTCATTGCAGAAATGCTTAAGCATTGCAAGAAAGTACTTTCTTGTACAAAACCTGCACAGTCGTATCCAGTGGAATTTAAAAATAACAAACTCCACCATTCATTTCATGGCAGAAGTGTTTTTGCTGGTACTAAATCTTGGAAAAAATTATGTAACGTTATCTAATTATGAGCCAAAGTTTCCTTGACCATGTACCTTTTGACGTTGTAAATGTGTTTTAGGTCTTAAGCTACAGGACATGTTTGTGACATGGTTTGTTTGAAAGACTATTTGGAATGCAAAGTAATTTCAGGGGATGTGAAATCCTGTATGCTTGTGTTTAACCAGCTTGCCTAGTCTAAGAGAGAGCTTTGTGCGTGTTCTGAAAATGCCAGGGCTGAGATTCCTCTGAAAAGCAGGATGCGAGTAGTGGGCCATGCACATTTTCATCCCTGTAGCTCTGCTCAGCTAGGTCTGAACATTTCTCTGCTCTTTGCTTCATTACTGACTGCTGCTTTCAGACCAAGAAACTGGTAGGGAGGAACACCAGTGAATGTGGAGTGATTATGGATCCCTTAAACATACAGAAGGAAGAGGGTTTGATGATTAGTAAGAAAGGCTGCCCAGTAAGATGGGACTCGGATTGTCATTTCTACTTTTCAAGGTGTGACAGGGAATAAAAGAAAGGATAATCAGTAAAAGCATGTCTAGGGTTTTTATAGATGTTAGTTGTTACTGAAAATGAGTGATGTTTCTGTAGCTTTTTCATGAAATGGCTACTGAGGTAGAGACCAGTGGACATGGTCTTGTCTTGCAGTACTTGGGACTTGAGTTGCCATCCCTTGCTCATGGCCTTGCACACTGCCCATTCATAGGACAAAGGCAAGTAGCAGCATGAGCACAGTGTAGCACTTTTCATGGGCCAGTGGTAGCAGAAACATTAACTGGTTCAGAAACAACCCGTGACACCTGATGGCTGTGTCAGCACAGAGAAGGGGCTGAGCTGTGTCAGCAGTACTGATAAGACCTGTGAAAATCATAGTTTGGGAAATGCTCTTCTGTGACATATCTGCCCTTCTTTTAAACCAAATGGACACCAAAGCTAATAGGCTATGAAAAGTATGAGGGAGAGTATTCAGTATGGTGTGATCACATCAGCCACATCTTTAAAGGGCACGAATAAGAACCTCGGGCCATCCCTACATACCCTCTCCTGCCCACAGCAAAATCCCATTTCTGTGTATTGAGCAATTTGTTAATCCCTAGTGCTAACTCTTATAGGTAATATACTCTACTGCTGCCTTATCTTTAGGTTTAAGAAGGTTGCTTTTAAGCCTGATGATGTTTATAGCCTGTCTGTGGAGGATACAAAGAGCAGATTATTCCTCTCCCTTTTCAAGCCAACTGTTACCTCCTTTTACTTTAGTGCTGCAAGCTGCCATTTACATGTTTGGACATTTCTGCAGCAAGTCTTGGGAAAATGCAAGTAGAGAAAGTTGTTCTTCAAGGATCTTGTAGCATTTGCTAGTAAGACAGAAAACAGTGCAAGTGGTCACTTAGGATGCTAAGAATAAAGGCCATATGGGAGTGATTCTTCAGAGCAGTGGGAATTTCACTGTGGCTTTCCTCTGGGTTCTGAGCAGGGTCCCTGAGGCACACTGGCATGTTTTCAAAGGCCCCTGGGGAGCTACACTGCTGGGAGAGGTCCTCCCTGTGGACAAGGCCGTGTCACCCATTCATCAGTCTGCTGTGTGCCTGGATGGTGCCGCTGATCACAACCCTCAAGACAGTCAAAATGCATTAACCAACTGCAGGATCTTTACTGTCCATCAATGAATCGTGTCTGGGGTAATTGCCTGTCCCCAAACCGTCTCCTTGACCCAGTGTGCTAATCCATAAAGAATTCGTGAAGATTTTGAGGTTCATAACAGTGTCTTAGTTTCCACCAAGGCAGGCTTGAAGTTGGAGTTCCTAGAGATGCATTGGAATGGTGGATTGTATTGTATGGTGTATTTGCCTGTGTCTATTCTCTTTCCTTTGAATTCTAATTTTAGAAACATGGTTCCTACTGCTAGTGGCTTCCTCGTGTGGTCACATCCTCTCTTTCCCCCTGAAACCAACCTTTGCTGTGGACCAGAAGAGAAAAGCCTCATATCAGAGCCTGGTGTTCAAAGGGTCTTCAATTGGAAATACTGGCACCAAACTGAACACATTTCCCCCACGCCCCCCAAATTAAAATTAAAACCCACACAAACCCCAGAAAAGTAGGCCCTCTGTAAGGGAATGAGTTCACAGTAAATGCCTTGTTGAGTAGGAAATGTTTCTTATTAATTCCTTTAAAAACAAGCTATATATGAAGCTTGTGGGGGCAAAATAAGTTGGATGGTTGCCATGTTATATGTCTGTCAAGACTTAGAGAAGATCAGCAATCACCGTGAAAACAATTTCATTACAGAATACTTAATAAGGATATTTAGGGAAAATATTAAACTTTCCATTTGTTTGTTTTGTTACCTTCCATTCTGTTCCTTGAAGATTTCTCAAAGTTTCATTTGGTGTGTGGTCGTTGGTCTTTTACATGCTGTGCTTTCATCTGTGGGCTGTGTTGTAGGTTTGGACCTAAATGGACTGTAAATATCTTGCACAGGAATCGAAGTTAAATCCTTCCCAAAGTTTTTGTAGAAAAACAGTTTCCTGTGGGGAGTGTGGAAGTGCCTCCAGCTTTTTTAGCAATCTGGGAAAAATAAATATAGTATTCTTATGCAATCTGAATTAAATTTGTACTCTTGATGTGTAATAAATACAATTATATACCTCATTAAAATTTCTTATTTAAAAGGACAAAAGGTTTTGTATTCTTTCAATTTGAATTAATTCCTTTTGACACTGGAGTATGGTGCCAAAGATTTTCGGTGTTGTGGGAATTATTATTATGAAAGCAGTTCTGAGGGATTTGAAACAATAAAAGCCTAGCTATGGTGCCCAAATATTGTGACATTAAAAAAAAAAGGTGCAGAATACAAATAAATTCTATTATAAACTAGTTTAATTGGATTATTTTTGCATGACTTGTTCATTATGAACAAAAGGGTTTCTATATTTCCGAATCTGGAAGCGTGAAACTACAGGTAAGCAAATAGTTCTAAAAAGGCATGGCTATTTCAAGGAATTAGAGTTACCTTTCTGAAAAACAATTATTTTAATGGCTCTTCCCAAACCATTTGTATTATTCATGTGGCATTTTGCATGCCTTTTGCCACTTAATGGAACATTTGCAATGGTCACAATTTTTTCGTGATTGTTTGCATAGGAAATTACAAATTATCAGTAGATTTGTATATTTCTCACTGTTTATTTGAGAGAAAAAGGTAGCACAGTTTGTCATCATCTGTCAGAATTAAAATCATCCTGGTATTGTATGTACCTCAAAATCACTTGAATCTACAGTGTAAAGTTCCTCAAAGCTGTATTTTATCTGTCAATGTTAAATACCCACTTTGTGTTAGTAAGGAATGTACAGTGCTCAGATTCAGAATTATACGTGACATCAATCCTAAACATGGTTTTGAAATTGTAGTGAGTTAATGCAGTGTATCTGCCATACATGTTGAGAAAGGTTGTTTGTTTTTTTTTAATTTGTTTTTCCCTTGAATATATTAAGAATTTGTACTCACCATAAATCTGAGAATTAGGAAGTTTGGATTTTTTAAATTATATAATGGACAGTGCTGCCTTTAATTTCTTGTTACTAGTTAGAGCAGGCAAGTTGTTTTAGTTCAGAACTAATGTCATAGCACAGATAATTTTAAAAATCGTTTTACCTTCAGGTTTTATTTTTTGTAGTACCTAAGAGTATAGGTAGTGTTACAAAATGTGTGTACACTGATTAGTTTTTCAGAGGAAAAAGTGCTTGTGGGAGAAAGTGTTGATCTTTGTTTCCACTTGAAACAGTTGTTTCTAGAGGTTGAAAATACTCTGTACATATGCTTTATAACAACTTAAAAAGTTAGTATGGCTAAGGGGTTGAAGAATGGGGGTTTTGTCTTTCACACTCTTCATCAGTGAGCCCCACAAGTGTGGTGAGAAGCAGATCACCAGTGGAGGTGCTTTTTCGCTTGGTGGGTGGGTCACCCGGAGAGCAGGGGTAGAACTGGCATTTTCCCCCTGCCCTTATGTGAGCCCCAGCCCCAGCTCTTCTTTCCTCTTGTCAGCCTACCCCCTAACCCAATGATGGAGTGCAATCTAGATATTTTTTAAGTATTCACACATGCAAAAATCACTCCTGTTTTTTGACCAAAGACACAGTTTCAACAGCAAAATAAAACTAAGCCTGAGTTGAAAAATTATATGTGAAAAAATGTAGGAATAATGTATTTTCTGTTCTATTGAAGTATTTTCCTGTTCCATTAAAACTTGCTTTCAGTAAGCTGTCAGTAATAAGAGCGTCTGAAATTTAATTTCCTACTGTAAAATGAAACTTGAGACATCCTAAGTTGACAGCAGTAGTCTTGCTGGGCAGCAGCTGAGGAGGTAGAGCAATACTTGTTAGGTGGGACTTGAGTGAAGGGGAGTGTTGGGAATAGGACTTTCCTTGTTATTTGGCTTCTCATGCCTAACAAAGTGGGTTTTTGTAAGTCTACTAAGCCAACAGATTCCTATGCAAAAGCACCGAGGGAATTAAAAGCTTAAGTGGTTCCTGGACTGTGGATTTTAAATGGTTTAGTCAAGGAAAATAGGGGAAAGAGTGTATTTGTTAAGTACTGATGCTTTTGCTTGTTCTCAGTTAGGCTTCAAACTAACAAAGCAGTTAAAGAAACTTGGGGGTTTTCAACCCATGAGCTTTCCTAGTGAATTCACATGGGGATGTTTTAATGTGAATCTGAGAGAAATTTAGAAGAAAAGAATTTCTAGCTCGGACATGAAAAGAGTATGTGCTTACTAAAATATAAATTTATTAAAAGTCTTCTGTGGTTTTGTGTTTTTTGTTTTTTTTTTTTTAAAGCTGCTGCACTTTGGCCCCGTTTGTCAATATGTTGTGGGGTTTAATTGCGTGATAAACTATTTGCTCTGCAGGACTCCGGTTTCATTTAGTGCAGAAATTGTGCGAAGTATAAGGCAAAGGGTTAGGAAAAGGAAGACAGACTGCTGCCTTTAAGACATGAATTGGCATGCAACACAAGCTGGGGTTTTGGTATTTAACTTTCATTTACTTTAAGCAATAATTTGCCTAGAGACTTCTGCCTAAATATAAAACTTCCTGGTGTAAAAGAACAAGAAAGAAAATAAAGCAATTGAAAGGAATAATGATTGCTAACTACTTCATTCAGTGTCCTGGTGCATAGGCTTAATTTTCAATACTGAAGCAAAGTAATGCTAAAAATGAACGAATACTTAGAAAAGCTGCATGTGACCAACTTCTAGAAATGATTTTTTGTTCTGATATGTAGTAATGTGTACAGATGTCTGTTTGCTTTTCTAGATTAACTCCAGAAAGTCCTATGAAAGAGTCATAAAAGCCTCACAGCTAATGTTCTTAAATACTTTGCCTGCTGTGTTTTGTCCTAATAATGGAGATGTATTAAAATAAGCATGCTGTTAATTGTTGCATTAAGACCAAAGGAATGAGAAACTCTGAATTGTTTTGCATTTCAAGTATGTTATGAGCTCGTCTTGCACACGCCACTGTGCCGAGAGTTGGAGGTATTTCGGCAACAGCCCTGAACGGAACTGGTACACAATTGCTCTTTCCCAGCATCTCACTCTTTCCCAGCGCATCTCTGCTGAGTTTCCTTTTCTTGAAGGATGGACCAATGCAAAATAATTGCTTAATAGAGTAATTATTAGAACAGATTGTGAATACTGAGTATCCAGCATAACAGGCTTGTGAAGACAAGCACGGAGCTGTCTTCCTAAAGCAAGTGCAGATTTATTGCCACGGGTTATTACCCAAACATGGGTGATGCTCAGTTTGTGCATCTTCCCATTTGATTGCAGAAGGCTGAAAGATAAGTTCAAGCTCATGTACTTCGTGTCAGTCAAAAATAGATATAAGCATAGCTATTCGTGATGCAGGTCTCATTTGACACAGAATTCACAAAGTTCTGTGAATTCTGTGTCAAATGAAACCTAGATCACAAATAGCTATGCTCATATCCTTATAAAATCAGTAAGAATGGATTGGACTTTTCCTTCTTGCTTTGCAGATAGTAGTACATATTTCCTGGAGTGATTATTAGTGCCTTTGGAGACTATGCTGAAATCAGCCTGTAACACTGGTTAGAGATCACTCTCAATTTTACCCATCTCTTCAGAGTCGAATAAATCAGCAGTCTTTTCCCTGCCCAATGTTTTAATTTCTTCCATATTCATTTGCTATTTAGGGCCATAAATGTTTGTTGAAAGTTATGCCAAGAACTGAGAAATTAAACAGATTTGTATACCTATTGGAAATGTCAGCCATTGGGTTGTTCTCTTCAGAGTGTGTTCCCTGTGCAGTGCAGCAGATACTCTGTGTGGAGAACGATTGATGTCTTAGAAGTTCAAAGCACTTTTTGACTGTCTCTTGTAAGTGCAAGTTATGCCATCATTATCTTTATTGGAGTATGGGAGAGAAGTTGGGCAGAAATGACTCAGCAACAGTATGTGATGGATCATGCAGCATCTCTGATGGCTGAGAAACAAGCTGTGCCATTAGTGACTTCTTTCTTTCCAGAGTGAACCAGTCTCAACTGTTCCACACAAATTGCCACCGACCTGGTGGTTAGAAAATCCTTTTACAGAATTTCACTCCTGACTTAGCTCTTTGTCAGTGAATTATGCCCATTTCAGTTGAGTGCAATCCTCCTAATAGCATGTCAATTAATTTTAAACTCCACAAATCTTCATTTTTCTATCAAGACTTGGAAAACAAGCTTCATCAGTTGTTCCCTCTGGGGCTTTGGAAAAGATGTAATTTAAAACACTTCTGGTCTTTTTTAATGTACAGAATTTAATTTCTGTAAGTAGTTACAGGGAAAAAAAAAGGAAAAATAGTTTGCTGAATCTTTAAACCCATGTTCCTAAAATTTAATTCTGGGCAATAATCTCTTTGTGTAGTGCTGTGCAAGAGAGTAGATTTTGCAAGAGAGTAGATTTTGTAGATTTTGCAAGAGAGTTGGGCTTCTGAAGTGATGTTTTAATTATTTTTCCATATTGGGACATTCGGGTCTTACCGTTATTTTAAGCAATTAAAGATTAGGGAGGAAAAGTAAATGAGGAGAAGCATAAAGGTGTTGCTGAACTGAATGTTTTAGCTCTCTATTACACTGGCCAGGGTGAAAAAATCTGGTGATATAAATGTTAGAAAAAAAGGTATAAAAAAGGCTTTATTCTTGTATTTCTTTACTGGAACCAAGGTCCACTGAAAACAAATAGATCCAGAGGGATTAACTTGAGTTTTGTCTTGTAGGAAAATCTTGCTATCAATTAAGTTTTGTATGGGAGAGGCCATCCTGCTTTGATCCATGTGCCAGGCTGTCTGCCATGAAGTCCAGAAACCTGCAGCTAATAATGTTGCTGCTGTATTTTTTTGGCCAGCTCTGCTGTGTATCAGTCACTGATTGGGTTTGGGTCACTCTGTTTTGGTGGGATCTGGGAATGTTTCCTAGGCATGCCCTGTGAATGTTTTCTGCATGGAAGTGCTGAGAGGTGCTTCAGGAGCCGGTGTGGTTCCCTGCCCTGGCCCTGGGCTGCCTGTCTGCCCTGGGAACCTGTTGTGCTGGCAGGATTTTGGAAAGGTGGCCTGTGGATCCCATGGGCAGCTGGAGCTCAGGGCAGTCAGGCAACTGATCCACAGTTCAACATCGCTGCACAAAATTCAATTTTCAGCTCAGTTTAGGGTCACGTCCTCTGCTTTTTTTTTTTTTTTAAAGACTGCTTTTCTTTCTTTCGATAGTTGTTGAAGGTGGCATTTTAAAGGGTTTGTCCCAGAAGTCATGGGAAAGCTGAATCAATTGCATGTTTTTTAGAGTAAAGCTGAGCAGCATTAGCTTTAACCCTTTGTTTTACTCTTTGTATATCTCCAAGTGAGTGGTTTTCCATACTGCTCTGAAAAGCTGCACTCAGGGACATGAGCTCATGGAGGTGGAAGGTCTGCAGTGGGCAGGCATTTTCAGGTATGGCCCGGCTGCCTGTCCCTTGNGTCCTACCAGGAAATCCTGCTCCAGTGTGGGCTCCTCTTCCCATGGGCTGCAGGTCCTTGCCAGGACCCTGCTCCAAACATGGGCCTCCCACAGGATCACAGCCTCCTTCCAGGATTCACCTGCTGTGGCGTGGGCTCCTCCACAGGCCACAAGTGGATCTCTGCCCCCCTGTGATCCCCATGGGCTGCAGGGAGACAAACCTCTTCACCATGGTCCTCACCACAGGCTGCAGGGGCCCCGCTCCAGCACCTGGAGCATCTCCTCCCCTTCCTTCTCCACTGACCTTGGTGTCTGCATTGTTGTTAATCACAACTTCTCACCCTGCTGTTCTCTGGTGACCATCTTCATCTGCCCTGTACCTTTTTCTTTCTCCCTTCTTAAATATGTTATCACGGAGGCATTACCATAACTTCTGATTGTCCTGGCCTTGGCCAGCAGCAGGTCCAGCCTGGAGCCGGCTGGCATTGGCTCTGCTGGAAATGGGGGAAGCTTCCAGCAGCTTCTCAAAGAAGCCTCCCCCATAGCAGCACCCCCTGGCTACCAGAAACCTGGCCACAGAAACCCAGTACAAGCTGCCAGGGGCGTTGTGGAAGTGCTGGTGTTGGCAGTGTGGGAAGGAGAAGTGGAAGTCTCTTGAGCTTTGGGCAAGGATTTTACAAAAAAAAAGAGTTTGTGGGAGGGAACTTGAGGAATGGATCAGTGTGCTTGCAGTTGGTGCTGCTACTGCTGCATGTGGCCAAAAGAGCTTAGGAAAATTATTAAAATACTGATGATAGGTGAAAGGGGAGTTTTGATTACTGCCTCTGCCAGTGACTGGAGTGGCTGTGTCTGAGCCATGGCTTTTTAATTTCCCAGACTACTTAGTTATTTAGGTACAACTCAAACAGCAGAAACTCATGTTTATGCAGAAACTTTGAAAGATTTGGAATTTCCTCACAGGCCTTGTACTACAGTGATGCAAGCTGTCACTAAAATGTAAAAAAGTAAATGTTAGATGTTCTTCTATAACATTTGTAAACAACTTTGGGTGTCCTCTATGTTTTATCTCTTGTCATTTACAGTCATAAAATTGGTGTACAATGAATTTTATCCTGCACAATTAAACCATTCCCTGTGTGGCCCAGCATCTGAGTGTCTTTTTCCTGTGCAGAGGGGAAGCGAGTGAGGTGCCTTGTCTGATTATGATCCCATTTGAAGCATTTTATTTCCATCTAATTTGGCTGAGAAGTGCAACTGGGTGCATCAGGACTGAGTGGTGGCTGGAGGGTTATATACCACGAAGTATGAGTGCACTCACTGAGAAGAAAAGGCTGTTTGCCTTCCAAAACAGGTAGAGAAATGTTTTGCCTGGGAATAATGGTAATTGTCATGAGGTTTGCTGTTGGTCACTCTTGGTGCGCTTTCAGCTGTAAAAACGCCTACAAATGGAACAGATCATGAAGTTATCCTGGCATAGCATCTGAGAGTGAAACTCCTGAAGTATTTCCTTGTAGTTGCAAAGAAATGTGGAAATAATAAGGCAGCTGTTGTAGAGGCAGCAGGAGCATACTGAGGTACCATCTGTAGGCAGTCCTGCAGACCTCTCAGTGGCGAGTTAAACAGCTTTGTTTTCTGGGATTTGCCTCTAGCAATGTAGTTACTTGGACAGAATGAGAAAAGAAAGATTTAACTGT
The DNA here is from genome assembly GCA_013390005.1 of Calyptomena viridis. NCBI lineage: Eukaryota > Metazoa > Chordata > Aves > Passeriformes > Eurylaimidae > Calyptomena > Calyptomena viridis. The sequence goes on along the minus strand of WEIV01018668.1, from coordinate 142,774 downwards.
AAAAGTACTTATTTTGGGTAGCCTTGGCTTGAACAGTAGAAGTATCAGAAGAAATTTCTTATAGCAGTTAATTTTTATACATTTGCAAAGATTACATGGCTTTCTGCCCGTTTTCCTCATCATACTTTGACGTTAGCTTTTATCTAGCAGTTGTTTCCATTGGTTTTTCTTAGGTGCTAAAAGGGTGTTTGTATTGGAGAAGACATTTCGATTGTCTATTCATAAAACATCATAGGAGGTGTTATCTCCTTACAGCTAAAAACTTGTCACTTTTTTCAGCCAAGTTTTTCTTTGCACCTTAGGTGAGTTTGGCAATCTTCTTTATGGGTAATTGGAAATACTTCAGAAACAGCTTGGTTGTTGAAGTGGTCTAAAATGCAAAAAACTCAAGGATATACATTTTCCTTGATAAAAATAGTGTTGTCCATTAATGTTCCTGTGGTCATCCTGTATTTTCATTCCCAGAGGATGCTGGTACAGCTCCTGTGCAAAACATGGTATTTCCACTTGAGTTAAAAAGAAACTCTCCATTCACTCTCACTAGTAGTAAGGTTTAGATACTATTTTTAGTTCAGCCTTCAGAAAATGAAAGTTTTAGGAACAGATGCGTATTTCAGTTGGCCCACTGCCAGCCTTGGCCAAATTCCAATGTAGATAATGCTTTCCTGTTTCCATCAAACTCCTTTTGCAATGTTAGTTGCTTGTGAGTGAGGAGATTCTGGATAGTGTCTCTGCTAAGTGGGCAAGAGTTGGAGAGTCTGGGTTCTCTTCTCTCGTGTTCTGGACCTTCTCTGTGTTATATCCCTAGATACATTCTTGGAAGAGAAGAGGTGAGCAGGAAAATGAACGGGAAATCCTTAGATGACTAGTGCGTTTAAAGAACAGTGTTTGCAATGTTTAATACATATAGTGTTAACTATCTGTAGGATGGGCTTTATGAAACTCATGTCCAAGAGAATGAAATGCTCTTGGCAGGGACTTGCATCAGAAGAAATTCGGATAACCCCTGTGGAAACTTCCTGCAGTCTACTTGTTTGGATGGAGTGGTGTGACAGCTCTGTACTTGCAATTTTACTTGGGACATTGCACTTACTCCCTTGCTTCCACAGTAAGATTTGAAAAGAAGTACAAAAGAAGTACAATTCTATGTACTTCACAAATTTCTGTGGGTTTTCAGGTTTTAATGGTGAGGTTGGTGAGGCTGTGTATGCAGCATTTCAGAGAGTGACCTGCTGAATATCTGCATTGCCATATCCAGATGCTGAGGAACTGATTACTTAGAAAGAATGTAAAGCAGTTCAGGGAATAAGTGGACTCATACTTTTGTAAAAAGTATGCTTGTTGGTATTCTTACGCCAAATTCTTAAAGCTGGAGTAACCTGTGTTCAGGCTTTTTATTTTTGTGTTTCAAGCTTAATTAAAATTTCACTCATACTCCTACACGTATTTATTGACACATGCTGTATTCATTGATGTTTTTAATATGAATTTGATACAGACTAGTGAATATGAAACAGAGCAATTTAGTTGGATGAATGCTGTTCTTGGAGCATTCATTTTCCAAATAGTGAAAAGAAAAAGGCAAGGAGGTTTTGAAAATAATTTGCTTTATCTCTTTCATCCCTGCAGACTATTCACGTACTTCTAAAGGCGTGTGTTTAGTGGAGGTGGTGCTGGGTTTTTCTTTCAAAGGAAAGACAGAATGAAGTATCAGCAAATGTATAAAACAACCTCTGACCTAATACTGTAGGTACTGCTATCATGAAAACCATTTGCTTGGTGTGGCAACTGTCAGACATTTCTCAGGAATAGGAGTTCTTAACCTCCCAATAAGACTGACATGCAATGAAAGTGTTCACCTTTTCCATGTTACATACAGGTAAATGATTGAGTAGCCTTTGTATATTAAAGACAACCTATGTATATTAAGGGTTGAACATGGGAGATGGCATTTCTTTTGGGTATATTTCATCAGTTTTAAATATTAGCGTGCATCAACAGCCTTTATTCCCTGGCAGACTTTTTCTTGCCAATGCTTCTTAATACTTGAAATCTTTTGTTTATCAATGCTGATTCATGTGTCCTGATAGCTGCACAATCCAGCTCAATATTTTCGTGACATGCAGTATGCTGGCATTACCAATCTTCCCACTTGAAGAGAAGTACTGCATGATTCATGTGCTTGAGTTTGCATAGGCATCTGCAGCTCACTCTTATACAAGACAGAGGACTGGACAGACCCTCGCACTGACCAAGTATGACAGACCTGCTCCTGCCCTTCTCCTGCTCACAAGGCTCTTTACTCGTTGAAAACTGTTGTATTTCAGCTTGTTTTTTTTAACCTCTGCTCAGGAATCAACTTTTTCTAGTATGTGTAGTACTTCTGCTGTTCAGTTGGTGGCTGCACACACGTGTGTGCAAAGCAGGCACTGAATTGTAAGCCTTGCAGTTCTTGGTGTTGGCATAAAATGTTCTGCTTGGAGCCGGTAGAAAAGTTTTCCCCTGTTTCTGAAATGAAGTGCTTTCCTCCGAGATGTGCAGAGGTGCAATGGCATATGGAGCACTGGTGCAGGCAGATGTGAATGGTTCTGGGTCATGCCAGGAGGAGGAAGTTTAAGGCCACCTTAATGGTTTTTTGCCTGACTGATGGGATTGTGCTCTGCTGCCTTTACTGCTGTGTGAAGTGAAGTTAATAAGCTTTGGCAGTTTAGCAATAGCTTGCTTTGCAGCTTATAGTTACTCTTAAATGTCAAGTGATGATTGTGCAGGGGTTAAACCGTGTCTTCTAAAAGACAGGATGACAGAATAAAATAGTTACAGAAATACCACTGACATGGTAAGCTAAGAACATAATCTATAGCAGAGTCTCTTCCTGTGTACAGCTGGGCATGTAACGGCTCCAACGTGTTCCTTTACCTATTGCCTTCTCAGGCGGTCGTCCTCCTGGATCCAGGATATGTTGTTTCTTACTTTGCTTTAAATAATGAAGAAATAGATACATAGCCCTGGGCTCCAGGTAGTTTTACAAATATCTGAACAATGATCTGTTGAGATAGAAATACCTGTACAAGAATGTAGCAAAACTTGTCTGTAACAAGCAGATCAAAGAGTGTGTAAACATAAATGTAAAAAAAAATGGTAAAGTGGGTCAGATGCATGACACAATTTTGAGATAAGCTGTTGATAAGCCACTGCTGCAAATATTTGTCTTTAAAACAGTTGTAAGTGGGTGGTTGACCCAGAAGGGAGCCTGAGGTCGCTCTGGGTTGAGGTCTCAGCTGGCCGTCCTCCGCAGAGCGTTGGGTGAGCCGTGTACCAGCTAGCGGCAGAAACTTTCCAACACGTTCCTTAAAACTCATAGGCAGTTGGTGAACTGGAAAATATTTCTACCTCATTATAGATTGAGCAAGGGTGAGTTAAAAAAACTGTTTTCTGGAGTTAGACTGAGATGGAAATTGCAGTGAGAAAATTTTCTTTAACACAAGAGCCAGTGACGCAGTGTTTTCTTTTTCTTTCCAAATGAATCGACTGTGCATTCATCTTACATGGGCTCTTGCAGGGTCTTACAACCTACATGGAGATATAGGAGCACCTTTGAGCCTGGATTTGCCCATGAATGACAAGCAATGACCATCTATGTGGCAGGTAGCAACAGGGTGGCAGAGGATAGACAAAAGCTGTGCCAGCTTGATACAAAGGATGCCACAGCAGTGTTAATGAAAAAGGAAAAGTCCCAGGTCTACCTTTGCCTTACAGCTGAAAACCTTTCCCTTGAGGCTGCAGGATGACCATCTCGACCTGTTCATAAGATTATGGTATAATTATTTCTGATTTTACTCCCTTTTCTAATTATGGAAAACAAACTTCAGTTCTAGGCTTATATTCTATTCCTGAAGTTTAACTCTTGCAATCTAAATTAGACCTGCCCAGTGTGTTTGCAAGGTCAGTGCTCTTGGAGAATGCAGTGGAAACTTATTTGGAGAGAACTGGGGAGAGCTGGAACAATGTCAGATTGTGCTGGGAAAAGCTGCTTCATGTGGGATGTCTTCAAGGAGCAATTATAAAAATAACACTTGCTGTCAGCCTGAGAAGTGAATGGATAAAAAGTACAAAAAACTGCTTTGTGTTCCAGTACCTGAAGATGTAAAGCCTTCCTGTTAGAAGTTTGCATGGAGAACAGTAGTTTAAAACAGTCATCCTTCTGAACAGCTGGTAACTACTTTTAAATTTTAGTGTTTATGAATTGGAGACCAGGGTTTTTTTAATACATGTTGAAAAGTGTATGTTTTCTCAAGCACAGAAAAACTTTTGACCCGTCAGAAGGCATACAGGCATCTAAGTCTTGCTGTTTCTCCCTTTGTTACAAATGCTTGATAGGGAAAGTGGTGTGATTTGTGTACAGAACGTGTGCTAAAGCTACCTGCTGAAATCTCATTGAAATGAGAGGCGCTGTTCCAAGACTGACTGAGAACAAACACAAGATTAGACACTATGGATTTTCATCCTTCTCTGAGAAATGTTGTTTTCACATGTTTTATGAGATGAACTTTTTTCCTTAATTGGCAAATGACCTATGAAATTGTCTCATATAACCATTTACACCTTGTGGTAAGTGTAAACTCAGTCCACTCAGCATATGGTTTGCCTCACAAACCATTGAACAGATGAATTTTCTATGACTGGAATACTGTCATGGATGGCTGTGTACTTGATAGGAAAGGTGGGCCAGCAAGGTGAGGTGGTGCAGTTGTTTTTAATGTGAGGGAACTGGAATGTGTTGAGCTCTACCCAGAGCTATGGAAGAAGAAAGAGTCAAGAGTGTATGGGTCAGAACTAAGGGGCAGGCTAACATGGGTGACACTCTTGTGAGTGTTTACTACAGGACACTTGATTGGAAAAAGGAAGTTGCTGAGGCCTTCTACTGACATCTGGAAGTAGCCCCATGATCACAAGCCTTGGTTCTCATTAACCACCTTCTTCAACCATCTACTGGAAAGACAGCACAGCTGGGCACACACAGTCCAGGAGATTCCTGCAGGTCACTGGTGATAACTTTATCAGCTGTGGTGGTGGAGCCAGCAGGGAGAGGTGTGCTGCTGGACCTTGTACTAATAAGCAAAGAAGGATTGGTTTGCAGTGTGAAGGTTGGGAGTAGCCCTGGCTGCAGTGACAATGAGATGGTGGAGTTCAGGATCCTGTGTGTAGAAAGCAGGACAAAAGGTAGGATCCCAACCCTGGATTTCAGTACAGCAAACCTCTTCAAGGACCTTCTTGGAGCAATCCCGCTGATTGGAGCTCTAGAAGATAGAGGGTGAGTCCAAAGGGTTAATATTCAAGCATCACTTCTCCAAAGATGACTGGGAGACTGGAGCATTTCTTAGGAGGAAAGGCTGAGGGAGCTGGGCCTGTTTAGCCTGAAGAGGAGAAGACAGAGAGCGAATTTTATTAATGTATGTTAAATATCTGAAGGATGGGTGTCGAGAGGATGGAACCAGGCTTCTCGGTGGTTCCCAGTAACAGGACAAGGGGGAACGGGCATGAAGTGAAAGAATTCCATCTGACTGAGGAAAAACCTCTTTACTGTTAGGATGACACAGAATGAATGGAACATCTGCTTCTCTGGAGATATTTGAAACCAAACCCACCTAGGCATTATCCTGTGCAACCAGCTCTAGGTGATCCTGCTTTAGCAAGGAGATTGAACTAGATGATCTCCAGAGGTCACTTCCAACCCCAGTCATTCTGTGGTTCTGGGTGATTTTGGACTAATTCTGTTTATCATCCTGAGGTTGGATTTGGCAAGCAACCTCAATAACCTGCCACCATGGAAAATTATTCCTAATATTTTCCTGCAATTATTTCCAAATATTTTCTTCAATATTTGTCTATCATTAGAGGATTACAGTTTTCTGTTAAAGAATTAAGAGAAAAATTACAATATAAATTGACCATCAGTAATTCTGTAGCAAAATCCCTTGAAGTATCAAGGTATGGAAGTTTTTTTGATTTATATGTATGTTTGTTTAGCAGTGTGTGAGCAGAAAATATCAGTTCTTTCCTTGCTGGCTTGCTAAAAAGTATGCAGCCCAAATTGACAACACGAAGGGATTTAAATTAAAAATTACTATATCACATTCATATGTGATGCCTTTAATTCAGGTGGGTCTTAAAGACTCCTAATATTATATTGCACAAACCAACCTGATTTCAGAATTGTATATCACTAAATGTAATAAAGCTATGTACACTGACCCTGTGAAAGGTAAAACCAGGAAACAAAAAATAATGCAGTGTTCAGTTTAAGCTGCTGGGGAAATTTGAGCAGGCAGCATGTTCTGAGGAATTACTTTTGGATAAAGGCTAATCTGCTACCAGCCTCTGTGGTTGCTGGAGAGAGGGGCTGCTCCTGTTGGTAGCTCTAAGCGGAGTCCTGATCTAGATAGTATGAAATGCTGTCTGGAAGGAACCTGAGACTCTCTGTTTTAACTGTACAAGGAATGTGATGATAGTAAATGTCTGTACCTGCAATTAATCTATACAAATACCTACAATTAATCCTGTAATAAATTTGACTACTCTGTTGGCTTCCATCTTTTGCTCTGGACCATTAACAAAGAGCTCAGAATCTGGTTGCACAGAGAAGCTGTTATCATCAAAAAGCAAAATTACAGAGAGGCAGTTTCAGGTTGGTTGGCCGTATGTGTGCTTGAGAAACAACACTGTATTTTGAAGGGCATTATGCCCTTGATAAAAATTTTCAGTGTTCTTGTTCAGAATAAAAAGCTCATGTTTCCATATAAGGAACAAGCAGAGCATTTACGGCATTCAACAACCTTAATATTGCAAAGTGTGGACAATACAAGGAAAATTAGCTCTTGGTACCTGATATATGGAAAATATATCATAAATAAATATGAAAAATTAGCTCTCTTTCGGAAGATAGCATCTCAAGTCTCCATCTGGAAGTCCCGGCTGCTCAGTGTTGCTTTTTTCCAGCAGCCAGCACAAGGAGTAAACAGTAATGCTGTTGCTCTGTGTCAGCAAGTGTAGGCACAGGAGGAAGTGTAGTCATGGCAGGAAAAGAGCCCAAGAGGAGAAGAGTCCCTATAGGGTGCACCCTGGTACGCATAGGGACTTTGTGTGCTGTTTCTGCACCACAGCAAGTGCCATCCCAGGTGCTGTTCACGGGTCACACAGGACTAGAGCACCCACACCCTTGATGAGATGGGCTGGGTGCCAGTGCATGCCCAGCTTTTGCCTTATTCAGTGCTGGCCTTGGTTCAACAAATGTCTCCCATAACAGACCAGAGTTGTGTACTCAGACTGAATTTCAGCTTGGTTGTGCCCCTTCTCCATCTGCTTCTCCCCATGTTGTTGAATAAGCCAGTGGCTTTGCACATACCTGCTACAACAGTGTTGTCCCCAGAGCTGTCGGGGTCTGTTGTGCCTGGGTGGTTGTGTCCCTGGGGAGCAGTCTGAAGTGCAGCTCCTATCCATGTTCTGTGTCCAGCATCAAGTCCAATCATTTGTGCTCCACATCACTGCATCAGGCAGGAGACATCTAGGTGTATTTTCAGGAAAACAGTTGGAGGCTTCCCGTTGTGTCTGGAGCAAATGGGTTTTGTTCAACCTCAATGCCCCTACTGAGGTTTGTTTGTGAACATCTGGGAGCTCCAGGCATGGGAGAATTGACGCCTGTGGTTAAAACCTGCTGATAGCTGTTTGTTTAGCTGTTTTCTGAGCGTGTGAACATGGAGCTGTTTGCTTCACGAGATGGCTGAGTGAAGCAAATAGTGAAGTATACATAGAAGGCAAACTTCAGTACTGAGACCATTGCTCAAGTGGTGTGATGGGGTATTTCTTACATTGTGCTTGTGTTCCAGGTATAGTAATTGTCTGAATTGTTGTTGTAAGGGCTAATATTAAACACGGTTTTCTAAAGATGCTGTGGCTTCTACAGTGGAAATGTTTTACTGGACAGGCTACTGTCCAGCTATTAAAATCTTACATAGTATAAAACCCCATTACTTGTTTTAGGATAGCAGCCTTACCTAGCAATGCTTCTGAAAAGCATAACAACTACCAGCCTGTCTCTGGTGTACTAATGTCCTGAGTTGAAACAAATATGCTTAGTAGAAAACTTCAAACATAACAAGGATTTTGTCTTTTTAAAGAATTTTTTCTTTGTTCACGTAGAGGTGTTGACATTCCCTGGAAGTGTGAAATGCATTTAACCAACAATGTGTCTCTTCTCTCTTAGATTACAGAAGTTTGTGGAGCCAAGCGCATGGGTTATTTTGGTCCTGCTCAATTTTATATTGCTTTGAAGTTAATTGCGGCAGCACAGTCAGGGTTCCCAGTACGGATTGAGAGCATTAAGAATGGTAAGTAGCAAATTTTGCTTGCAGCGCTATGCACTTGGTTCTCATTTTCTTTAATGCTTGGCAGCTTTCTATGGTAAACTTCTTATGTGTCTGTGAATGATTTTAAGGAGCAGAGAAAGAGTAGAAGGTAATGTTATGTACATAAGTGACTGGTAGAAAATTGCAGTGAATTTACACCTATGGCAGAGCTGAGACGGCACTGCCCTCTGGAAAATGCATTACAAAGGAATGGCACAAGTGACAGCTGATCAGTGCTGGAGATGCATTTCTTTCTCACCTTCAGCCTCTAATCTTGACAGCTGTCCAGAGTGAGAGCTGATAGCTGCTTCAGGTGGAGGCATGTGGTGGGGGGCATGGGCAGGTCAAGGGGGTTCCTCTCTCCAGAGCAGCTTTTAACACTCATGTATTTTAGCAATTAATCTTGCTGAAATAAATAGGTAATGGTGGAAAAATCATATTTTTGCCTATAACTTGGTATGAAAATGTGTAGTAGATATGTTTTAAACCAGCTTTTTTCTTCCCAGTGAATTGACAGTAGTATTAAATGCGCCAATTTTGATGGAGAAAGATGCTTCTCAAAAAAAAGTTTATGAAACTCAAGTGATGAAGAGACAAAGCAGGTCCCTTTCAGCTGCAAAACTGTGATAGTAACTAAATAGAAGGAACTCCATGTTCTTGCTTTGGTGATGCACATTCTGCCTCGGCAGGGCTAAGGCTGCAGAACATGAGCTTGAAGGAGGTTTGAACCCTTAACTCCCATATCCAAGGCGGGTTTCAAACCATGCCCTGAGGCTGTGCTCTAGGCAAGAGTGTTTGCCACCATCCTGCTGAAGGAGCAATGCAACCTGCTACAAGATCAGAGAGAAGGTTGGAAAGGCAGGACTTATGCACATCCTTGCAATCAGGTCACTGCTTCCAGCACAGTTTCTGCTCTGCCGTCCCTGCTAAGGGCATTGAAATGTAAAATTTGTGTTCTTTACATGGCACAGGGATGGGGGTTCCCATGTCTGCCCCATCCCAAAGAGGGAAAGCCAGAATGACAAGTACATGTGTTAGCTGAGCTCCTGTGGTGCAGAGCTCCTAACCAAGTGGACAGGATCAGACACAAGCCAGCACAGTTTAGGTCTGTGCCTTGCTGGAAAAGGAGTTTAAACTAAAGGTGAAGAGGGGCAGCCTGGATTTGTCTTGTTAGTTTTCTCTACAGACAGCTTGTGCACTCTCTATTTCATTGCTTCCTTTTCAAGGATATTAATTCAAATCACCCACAAAAACCAAAACAAAAAACACCCAACAAACTAAATTAGAAACCTGAACTAAATGAGATTAACTGTGTGTGTTTTACACATGCAGCATCTGCAACTAATCCACAAATTGGAGTGAAAAGGGGTACTTGCAGTTCCTTGTATTGATATCATGCTTACTGTTTCAGTAAAATTTCTGTAAAAATACTTTCAGTGCTAATTACATTTTCTCTAAAAATATATGAGTGCCTTTAGAGTGGGCTGAGTAACGTGTACCAAACTTCAATTGATTCCTTTCTCTTCTTGGTAGTAGCTGGAGATGTAAATGATTACAGAGGTGATGAATGACTTTGCTTGGTTTTGAGCGTTCTATTAATTTTACTTGTATTGATCGTTCAGGGTGCCTGTGCACAAAAATAAGTGATGTTTCATCAAAATAATTGGGAATTGTCCTAAAGAGTGACAAAGTGTCACTCTCCTGCTCTGCACAGCAGACATGACATGGGACCTTTTGACACAGTTGTCTCACTAGGCCTTGGTACGATGTTTGAACCTTACCATTTGTAATTTGTTCCCTTTATGGTGGCAGTGTTGAGGATTCCATGATCCAAACTGATTAATTCATCAGTCCCACACTTTCTGTAGGAAACTGTTCTTTTCATTACAGGTGAGGTTTTGAAGGCAGGAAATGGGTTTGTCACTTGCTTTAATAATGTGTGCAAGTCTTATTTCTTTCTCTTGCATGAAGAGATTATATATTAAGCTATATTTTAAGACTGTAGCTTTGTGTAACATTCACATTTTATTAAGACATAAAATAATCAAAGGAGTTCCAAACTTAGAAATGTTACAAAACATAAATAGTCTTTTATAGATAAACTCTTAATTGGTGTTGCAAGACAATACTGCTTAAAGTGCTTCTAATGTTCTGTAGTCTCAATTGAATTTTTCTCTTTTTTAATAAAGAATTGCCTCTGCCACGATTTATGGCGCTGAAAAATGACACTGAAGTACGTTACGGGACTCCAGCAGAACTCCATGGAGTGAAATTTCAGGTTACACATACAACTTTGGAAAAAAATTCCTACAAGAGAACAGATGAAGGGGACAAACAGGTAACAGGCTTGTCTTCCTCATGCCAATAAGTCATTATGCATCCTCCTTTTGGGTCCAGTCTTGTAAATGGTAACACTCCCATGGGCTCACCCAATTTTCAAATACTAGATAGAAGATGAACTTCTGATGTGCAGATAACCCCCATCATGTCTGTGTTCTGGTTTTGATGCATCCCAATTGCTTTCCTGAAGAAAATTCTCTGTATAAGCTTGCATGTATAAAGCTGTCAGCCCTGTAAATATTTTGTGTTAGTTCTTTCAATGTTGTCCTCCTACTTAGTCCAGCCCTGTTTCTTGGAGAGGACTAGGGAAGAGCAGCAAATAGAAATCTGCCTGTGAATCAGAACAGGAAAGTGAGTGATTTTCTGTGGCCAGTATGGTCCTTAGTCACTACAGAAATACTCAATTGGAGAAGAGGTGTTGAATCATGAGTCACTAATTCTGGATGGGATAAGGCCTCCAGGTTTTCTTTCGTTCTAATCTCCCCAAGGAATAGTCCAGGAGAAATCTGCTTTTCTTTTGTCCTCAGAGAAACATTGTTCCAGCATCTGTTGTTCTGAGTTGCCAGTTTAATAAAGACATCTAAGGGAGATTTGTATTGCCTGTGTTTAAGAAAGTTGAGAGTGCTTGTTAAAATACAAGAAGCTTCACAGTACTGCATAATTTTCATAAATCTTGATTTGCATAATTTTCCCCAGGCCCAACACCTTCTCCTCTGGTACTGTATCAGGTCATGTTGTAAGTGCCTGGTGGAAGCACTTTTATCATCTCTAAAGGTGTGCACACATTTATCACATGGTGCGTTGGCATCAGTAACAGTGTTCCCAGCCTGAGGTCAAACAGCAGGAGTGAGCTGATGACAAGATACATGGGTGGAATAACAGGATGAGGAAGAAGAGCATGTATCCTTATCTGTCTGTGTGTACTGACACTGAAGCAGAACACTGCCCTCAAATCCCTGGCTCCATCTGTGTTATGTTGTGTTTTAATTTCTTTTCTTCTATATACAGTAAACTCTTTCAGGATTACATCCCCTTCTCAAGCAATCTCAGTAAGTTAAAGGAAAGAGAAAGCTTTAGGGATAGTTACCCAGTTATACCAACAGACCCACAGAGTGTTTTGTTTTTTGTACATTTTTCATATGAAAAATGATCTCCTACAAAGAATACTCACACTAATTAAATTACCCACTCACATTGAGCCTTCTATATGTACTTGTTCAGGCATCTTTGGAAATAAAATATCTTGAGCTGGTCATTGTAAAGCCTTGCTATGGCACTGTCATGCTTTAGCCCTAGAAGGCTCAGTACTGAAGTCTGTCTTTTCTATTTCAAGACAGCTTTCCTTGGAAATCAAGGGCCTGAGGATGCTGCAGCATTTGCCTCTTCTTTGCCTCTCCATCATACTGTATGCCTTCGGATCACTGTGCAGCATTGGTTGTTTGTTACATCTCAGAATTGTATGTTGTGTTGGTATGTTTTTGAATAGGAACCCAAGTCTCCTCCGATGTCTCCAATCTGCTCACCTCCTGCTTCTCCATCTACTTACCAGAGAATACCCCTCAGTTATGGATATGGTAAAGCAAGAAGTGGTCTGGAGCAACAGCATGGAGGTAAGATAAAAATTGTGATGCATTATATTCAGTTATTTTTTTCTTTTCTTTATTGGAAGTATCCAAATTCCAAATGCAAGTGACAATCAGCCTAATGATTCTAAATTTAATTAGATTTGTGTTTTGGAAAATTATTTGATCAACTTATTTTGACTGTTTAATCCTGTCTTCCTATTCACTTTCTGTTAAATTAGATTTATATGTGACTTCTCACAAATGTTAATCCCGAATCTCTGACAAGACTATATCAATATATCCCAGTGGCAGAGAGCTTGCAGGTATTGTCAGAGTGCATGAAGCTTTTGGTTTTATTAGAGGAAAAGAAAAGCCTGCTCCTGATTTCAGTAGCTACATATTAATTTTGAGATTGGAAGTGAACCTTCCTTTGCAAGAAAGGATAATAATCTCTCTGGTTTTGTAACAGAAATAATAATAGGACATGAATATAAAACCACAAGTTGACTTAGGCAATACAGACAAAAGGCACCGTGTAGGTGCTCAGTCCTTCATTTTGCTGCCATTGGAGCAGATCGCAAAACATTCTGATTTAATAAGAGGGTAATGGGGCAGAAGCCAGTCTAACTACGTCTTTACAAGTTCCTGTTAATAGTAAGGTATCTGTACCCTCCTAATTGTAAAATGTGGAGACCAAGTTGTTGGCAGTAGTAGACGTTGGTGTATACCAACCCTCCATCATCCTTCCTGCTTTAGGTTAGCGTGTTTGCAGTGAATGAAGAGTGGAACATACTAGTCCTTCAGCTTGTGTCCTTGTTTATAAATCAGTGAAAAAACAGAGCTATTCAACATTGCTGTTCCAAGTGCCAGGCTAGTGCAAGACCTACTGGCTGTTCCTGGCCTTTCAGATCAGGACCCTTCCACTTTCCTGAAGAGCACTCCAAAAGGCAGGTCTGGAAGTCTCTGGTGTATGTGCAGGAGGTGCTGTGCCACAGCACTGGGCTGGGCTGTACTGCAAGTCTGACCCTAAAAACTGGACAGTGTGTCTTCAAGGGCCATCCTCTGCACTGCAACCGTGACTATATATGTTTTTCTTGCTAGTTGTGGCAGTTTTCCATGCTGGCAAACACACAGCAGTGTAGCCTTGTGCTTAAATCTCCCCTCCAAGGACATCTGTATGTTTCCCACCTTCCTTCCCTTTTTTTTTGTTCTGAAATTAGTAATTACTTGTACAAGAATAAATATAGGTACCAATACAGGATAAGACCGCTTAGGAAAACAAGGGGATTAGGGTATAATTTTTAACGTCTTTCTGAGCATAAAATTTTTAAGATTTCTTGGTCGTCTTTTTTAAGTCTTAAAAGTTCTAACTATCTAATGCGGACTGTCTTTTTAGTGGTAAATTTTAAACAGGCTGGCAGCAGAAGTTCTCAGGTCTGTAAGGATTTGCAAGTGAGTTGTCTCTTTGTTTGCATACTTACCCTATTTTTAAAATATTGTTCCTAAACGTGCTGTTGTGTCACCACTTACTATATTTGCTGCAGTGGAGCCTAAGCGACTTATTTTAGCAAAAGAAGAAGTAATTGTTACTTTTGTTCCCTAACTTTACTCCAAGTAGGTGAAGTGTTGAATCACGTGTTTTAATTTTCAACAGAAGTTAGGGAAGGAGAAGGAAGAGTATATGGAAAAACAGTGATTTGCTATTTGATAGCATTGTCAAAGCATTTTTTTTTTTTGCAGCTCGGTTGAATTATTTCTTCTTATTTAAGATGCACTTATAATGAATTCTTGTGCTATATATGGCTATGAGATATAAAACGTATAAATGCATAAACAGGCTGCATAAATATGTATTTCAACATGATGAACAGTGATTTGCATTATATAATAGTATATAACCAACAGTGTCTCAGTAATGTCTGAAGAAGAATGATGCAATGTGAAAGAAAAGTATGTGGCTGGAATTCTGTTGCAGAAGGCAAAACAGACTTTGATACTGTGATACTACATTCACTGACAAAATGGACTTTGATGCTCTGATATTATGTCCAAAGCTGTGTTCCTGACCTTGAGTATTTAATTATTTCCTTTAGCCTAGTAATTTTTTTTTATTATCTTTTCATTTATATACTTATTTTAAGTGTCTGTAGCTCCTTATGAAGTCAGGCACTCTACTCACCAGCAAGATGGACCATCATCAGGGAATTATGGAGCCAAATCTTCACTCACTTGTTCAACTCCTAACCGGGTAATGAATTGCAAATTTTTCTTTAGTAGTACTACTAATAAAACAATAGAGAAATTAAAAAAAAAATAAGGCAGAAGAGTTGTATCTCTGAAAGTTAAGTGTTCTCCATGGTGCTTTTAGACTAGAGACTGAAGTGTGCTTTTTTAGTATATGAGGAAAAAAAGGGATGGAGGGATGGAGAAATTAAATAATGCAATTAATTAAATTGCTAAAGGTAAGTTGAAGTAAAAAATTTTCATTTAAAATACATGAGGTTTCACAGAGATTCCTACTTGATTTAGAATGTCTGTAACACTTGCACAGAATTTATGGCCTAACATTTTGTGTGTTTTGTTTTTTCACCCCAGTTGGTTAAATTGCATCTCAGCCAGAATGAGTTAATTTCTGGGCATTTGTTTGCTTTTGTGAGATGGGTCTTCCTATGTTCCAGTATGCCTGCTGAAGGGCAAATCTCTCCTAAACAAGAGATTTTCCTAAATAAGTAAGAATCAGAGACTACTTTTCCCCGAGTGCCTTGCAGCTAATACCCACAATAAAATGTTCACCTGAGCCTCCAGAAAGCATCTACAAGTAGTGTCATATAATTTGTGCTAACTTGAAATGAAATTGGGTGCATTTGTGTAGCACTTTGAAATGAAAATTAATTTACAACTTTATGGTGATGCCTGCTTCAGGGATCTTTTGATGTAGTTCAGAACTGCTGTTTTGCATTTCATTCTTGAGAAATAGATATGTCAAAGTAAGGGTTTCAGAGCTGATGGGAGCCTCATTGGTCTTCATTCTTGCCCTCTCTCTTAAAGAGAGTGTTATAATCTAGGCTTAAATATTGAATACTAAGTTTTTCCTGTTTAACAGCGGCACCAGCTGTACCAGCAGCTCTCTTCTAGATACCTCCATCGAACCTACAAAAGGTGCAGCCTTCCCTTAAACAGGTTAATCAGAGAGGAAAGGCACAGGGCAAAGACATGAATAAATTAGATGTCCTTCTCCAGAATATTCCTTTTCCCAAAGTAGGATTTTTACATAAACCATGGGAAGTGACAGAAGGTTGAGGAGTTCTCTAGGGGTTTGCATGTCTCCCTGGATTGGCATAATAAGTGCTGAGTTACTGGCGTGAACAGAGGGTGCAGAAGCAGTACAGCTGCACAATTACAGCACCACTCCAAGATAAATATGTAGTTTCATAGCAAAGCTAAATTTTCCTGCACCGTCCTGCATAAATGCAGCTTTAGGTTCTTTACTGATTCCAGCTGTTTGAGGTGCACAGTGTGCAGTTCAGGGTTGTAATTCATGGCAGCCAAAGTGAATCCTCAAGATGAATCTAGAGGTAATAAAGCATGACTTAGACTTTTCCTTTTAGTGGTCCGCAGTAGTGAGATTTCTTTTTTCTTTTAACTTTGGTCATGTAAAACATCCTTAAATTCCCTGGATAAAGATACCCAGTGCTAGCCTCAGTTTCAACAAATAAGTAGTGGGATGGTAATCAGTGTGGCCATTTCTGCTTCTTGTCTTCTAAAAATTTGTGTCTATGAATAGAAGAGTGTTAATCTGGTGTCTTGAGGTTCCCAGTACTCTTCTGGTCCCCTGCCTGTGGCTGATGCCAGTGTCCCTTTCTTCAGTCTCTTTCAGTGGAGCGTGAGCAGCAGGACAGCAGCACCCACTACTCAGATGACCCTTGGAGGATAACAGAGGAGCAGCGAGATTACTACATTAACCAGTTCAGGTCCTTGCAGCCCGATCTGAACGCCTTTATTTCAGGTAATTTTTACCAAACACTGTGTACATCGACTAGGGGGACCATGCTGGGAGGTGAGAAGTGTTAAGTAAATAAATTCTTTTTTCTGACTGGCAGTAGGTTTATAAGAGTTGACTGTGTTTTCATTTTAAAGGTAAACCATTACTGTGGCCATTATGTTTTTTTCCTAAATATCCTGATTTTAGAGAAATAGTTAAGGGAGAAGTGTTAGCAATTTAGTAAAAATTAAAATGAACTCTCTATTTTAATGCACTGTATTTGTGGATCACACCTGCGGTGTATATTGAGTGCAAAAACCCATGAGGGTTGTGCTTGCTTTCCCAGCAGAACTGTGGCAGTGTCCTTGTGATGACATGAAGCATGCAGTTAACTGAGGTTTGTGTCTCTGAGGGACTGAGATTTTGACTTTTAGGTTACTAAAAACCAATTCTAGACAGCACACACGTGGTAGAAGTATTGTTAAGAGCATATTGAGGTTGCATTTCTATCTTGAATAGAAGGATCAGGCTGCTTGTGAGAGGAGTCACTACCAGGTACAGACAGTTGGTCTGGCAAGGAAGATGTCACAGGTTTTAAACTGAGGCAGTTTTAATGAGTCTTGCTGTGTCACTGGGGTTCAGGAGGCTTGGATCCAACCTCACTTCATGCAGTTTGCTGTGAAGAACAAATGGTTGCTCAGTGTTGGTTCTTCCCCCGATGGTTGCCCAAGGGGAAGAGGATTATGGTCCTGGAAGTCTGTGCTTTATGTTTGCTCATGTTCTGTAAGCTTGTACCCAGGAAGGGCTTCCAGGGTATGCTTGGCAGCCTGTGCATATGGGATGGTGAAGAAGCAGATTTATTAACTAGGAGAAGTATGAGAAGAGCTGCTAAGGCAGGGCGAGTGAGTATGCCTGCAATAGGACAGGAGCTGAATCTTGTGTTTTTTCTGGCCTTTTTGTTATGTTGGGTGGGGTTTTTTTGTTGATTGGTTTGGTTTGGGGTGTTTTGTTCTTGGTGTTGTTTGGTTAAGTGGTGTTTTGTTTGTTTTGGTTTTGTTTTTTCTGTTCCATAAAGTTTGGGCTGCTGCAGGGAAAAGTCGTGGCTGAAGCAGCGTCTTGGGAGAGCAGTGCAGAAGCTGCAGCACTGTACTGCCATACACATGACTTCTGGGTGAAGCAGTGCTATTTGTGTCTGTTATTCCATCATTGGTAACATACTCATTGCGCTGGTTAGAATTACTAGTACTAAAGCCGGTTTTCCGTTATTTATTTTTCCCATATGGAGGCAATGGAGAAATGAGGTCAACAGCTCTGTCTGGCTTTCTCTGTCATTTATTCAGAAGGAGACAAATGGTCCAATAGCTATGTTAGCATTCAGTTAATCTGAGAGTCTTTTGGACATAAATTAACCAGCTGCTTCTGGCACAGCAGGCCTGCTAAAAGTTAAAAATGTGGAAAATTAATTTCCAGTGGCTGATAAGGCATGCTTTCCCAACAGGTTCCGTGGCAAAGAATTTCTTCACAAAATCAAAGCTGCCCATCCCAGAACTTTCTCACATCTGGTAAGTACTGCAATAGTGTTGGGGATGTGTATCCTCTTTTTTTAAAAGAGACTGTTTTGAAGAGTTCTTGTTAAATCTTGTTAAAATTTGTTACATTTTAAATGTCTTCAATTACAATTATTGCTCTTACCTCCGGAATCACTTTGAGGCCCGAGCAGCAGGGTGCTCATTGATCTTCCTGACACACTTGTTTTCTGGAGAGATGTTCGCCTACTCAGCAGGACTGGGAAGGTTTGAACAGCGACATAACTGAGAGCTGTTCTTAAGTGTATTGTAAGCAACATCATTAGCTCAAAGAGCTGACATTTTTCATGAAATGACACAGAGGAGAAGCACCTCTGGAATGTTTTAGATGTGTTGTTGGTTTTGTGTTTCTGTCTCTGTTTTGTCAGAGGAGGCCTAATTAAACAACTACATAATTCATCAATGCTTTTTTGAGGATCCAGTACACTTACTTTTAATGAGCTTATTGAGAAACAATAGTGGATGGAACTGTACATGATAAAATTTGACAAGAGTTCTATTATATTTTCATAAACAACATGGTGCTTTGTAATTCAGTGTCATCCTTGCATCTCTGATAGGAAGAACAAACAGTTTTAAACATGGATCAGAAATGCTGATAGAGGTTTTGTTTTTATATATGCTTTTATGAAGAGAGATGAGAAGAAAAGCTTGCAAGAGCCTAAACATCTGTCTGGGTCAAAGGATATGTCTGCAATCTTTTCAAAGCGGATTGTCAGTTGTGAAAATAAAAAAAGCCCCACACAACTGAAGAAATAGAGTGTTGGGGGAAGTGAATATTGGAATTTAAATTTAAGATTACTTAAAAAGAACGGATTAACCCAACATGTTAACAAAACACATTTGCTGGTGCAACTTGTTCTCTGTGCAGAATTTCAGGAAAAGTATTTCTTTCTGGTAGATATTTTTGTGACAACGTGATTTATCAGATTGTATTGCTGTGTTAAACACATGGGATGTTTCAGTCTTTGTCACTATAAATTCAACAGCTTGCAAAATATTTGTTACTTTGAAAGAGTATGAAGATATATGTTTATTTTAGACCATGTGCTCAAGATAAAATATTACTCAATTCTTGCAAAGACTTGATTTATAAAATTGAATTCTTGAATTTCTGAAGTCCAGTTTTAGTGTTTGTGAAGCATCCTAGAATTAGAGAGAACTGCTTTAGTGAGAAGCTAACAATAATATTTATACTTGTCAAGAGCATTAATTTAACTCTTAAGTGTAGTCAGTGGTGCTAAGTTACCATTGCTAAGGTCCATATTGAACTGGTTTAAGATCCTGCATGAATTGACTGAAAGTGCTTCCAACTATTGAAAGGTGAATGTCACCCTTGGAATAATGTTTGCTTGCAGCACAGAAGGTCAGCCATATCCTGGGCTGCATCAAAAGGGATGTGACCAGGTTGAGGGAGGGGATTCTGCACCTCTTCTCTGCTCTGGTGAGACCCCACCAGGAGTGCTGCATCCAGTTCTGGGGTCCCCAGCACAAGAAAGACATGGACCTGTTGGAATGAGTCCAGAGGAGAGCCACTAAGTTGATCACAGTGCTGGCACATGTTTCCTGTGAAAAGAGTCTGAGAGAGTTCGGGCTGTTCAGCCTGAAGAAGAGAAGGTTCTGGGGAAATCATCTGTCAGCCTCCCAGTGTCTAGATAGGGTCCACAAGAAGATTGAAGGACTTTTCACAAGGGCATGTAGTGATAGGACAGGGGGTATTGGCCATAAGATACATGAGGGCAGGTTTAGATTAGATGTTAGGAATGAATTCTTTACTGTGATTGTGGTGAGGCACAGGTTGTCCAGAGAGGTTGTGGACTTCTTATCCCTGCAAGTGTTCAAGACCAGGCTGGATGTGGCTCTGAGTAACTTGGTTTGGTGGAAGGTTCCCTGCCCATGGCAGGAGAGTTGGAACTAGGTGATCTTTGAGGTCCCTTCCAACCCTATGCACTCTATGATTTTATAAGTATAGCTTATGTATTTCATGTTCTAATATATACATACCATAATACTTAATGATATGATGTATTAAAAAAAAAGTACTTTATTGAAAAAGAAAAGAGCAGCAAGTCAGTATTAGAAAATTAGCTTGCTTTTTCTTCCCCAAGACAAATGTGCAAGTCAGGATCAAGTGCAAATGACAGAGGTGCTTGTCTTGTGTTAAAATATCCCTTCTCAGAGTTGCATTTTTGTCTCCCTTGTGATGGCACACGTTTCCCTGAGGTAACAGCTTGGAAAATGTGTGCCTGTTGTATCCACAGGGAGCTGAGCGATGTAGATTGTGACGGTGCACTGACACTCCCGGAGTTTTGTGCTGCTTTCCACCTCGTAGTTGCAAGGAAGAATGGTTATCAGCTGCCTGAGACACTGCCGGAGACGCTGCTGCCTGAGTACCTCCAAGCAGGTAATGTCCCTGTAGCCATCTCAGAAATCCAGCATGTGTAGGACAGGCTCAGTTTCCGTCCTGGAATGGGGTTCTACACCATGTAATGATTCTTCATCTCCTTTTTAGGGTATGCATTTTTGATTGTGCTTATGAGGTGATTGCTAAAGAAGTAATATATCAAAGCACAAAAACAGGGATATGAAGTGTAGCAGTTACCAGCCCGTTAATGTCTGCCTCTTTGCTCCAGTGTTCTTCAGATGTCATTTGCTGAGCTCCCTGGCCCAGTGCTAATCCTGTTTTTACCCCAGCTGGCTCGAAAGCACTGACCAGAGCACTGCAGTAGATGAGTGGGACAATACCTAGTACAAAGCTCCTTTTCCAAGGAGTCCAACCAGGTATCGCCTTCAGAGTAAGCAGGCTGGATTCAAACTTGCTAAACTCTGCCAGGGCGTGCAACTACGACAAGCAAAGGGTAACAGGCAACTTTTGTAGTTGAAGCAGTTTGGGTTTATTTGCTCTCTGCCGCCAGTGTGGCTTCAGAGAGCTCTTATTCCCAAGCAAATAAAACCAGAAAAGCCACAGGAACTTCCTGTACATGAACTTATAAAGGGGGTTTGAATTTGTGGGAGGGGAAAGGGAATAACCAATGGGAGAGAGGGGCAGGAGCGGTTCAGGGAGGGATTGCACCCCTAGAAGCCAAGGTCCTGCAACTCAACCCAATAGCCAACTGTGTACATGGAATGTTCTAGGGATAGGAGGAGTTTGGGTTACATATGTGGGGTAAAGTGGGAGGGGTGAGGATAGGGGATACATTTGAGGGGAGGATACAAACTTTGGGATAAACCAACTGGGTATGGAACAGGGGGTAACAGAACAGTCCAACATGGGGGTAACAAAACCATATATTATAGAAATACATAACATAGAAATAAATGCAGAACATGCATCGCAACAGTCATTAATCCAGCAATGACTTTAAAGTGAAAGAGGGGGNCTGCAACTCAACCCAATAGCCAACTGTGTACATGGAATGTTCTAGGGATAGGAGGAGTTTGGGTTACATATGTGGGGTAAAGTGGGAGGGGTGAGGATAGGGGATACATTTGAGGGGAGGATACAAACTTTGGGATAAACTAACTGGGTATGGAACAGGGGGTAACAGAACAGTCCAACATGGGGGTAACAAAACCATATATTATAGAAATACATAACATAGAAATAAATGCAGAACATGCATCGCAACAGTCATTAATCCAGCAATGACTTTAAAGTGAAAGAGGGGGGGGTTTGTGAGGACATAGAGTCACTGGGACAGGTTGCCCAGAGAAGCTTTGGATGCCCCTCATCCCTGGTAGTATTCAAGGCCAGGTTGGGCACAGCTTTGAGCAACATGACCTGGTGGGAGGTGTCCCTGCCCATGGCAGGGGGATTGAACTAGGTGATCTTTAAGGTCCCTTCCAATCCAAAGTGTTCTATGAATCTATGATGCAGCTTTAATTCTTTCGATGATTTTTTTCCTTAAGTATCTGTCTTGTGAATATTTGTTGAAAACAATATTGGACTACTTTAGAGTTTAATATGCCAATGTATTTAGTTAGATGCAGTTACTGGTTGTATCAAAGGTTGAATTTTTTTTAATTAATTTTATGTAATTCACTGATTCTTCTAGAAGTACTTTGCATTAATGATCGGAATTACAACAGTTTGTGTAGCGCAAGGATGAATTAATCCAAAATATAACATACATCAGTAACAACATGCAGTGGGAGACCTGCCCTTCCATTTGTTCTCTTCAGTTATGTAGCTTTTAATTATAAATGAACATTGAAATACATACTGTTCCATCTAAAAAAACGTGCATGACTCTCTAGGGCAAAGAGGATTAATCACAGATGATAATTACAGTGCTAAGGGATACTATTTAAGACCTAATAAAATTTCCATTAAATTTGATGACACTGAATATATTAAAGGCAGGAAAAGAACAAATCAAGCTGCAGTTAGGAAAATTAAATGTTGACCCTGTATCAGATTTGTGAAATAATTTCTGATGGAGTCATGTTCCCTGTAATCCACTAACTTCACGTCCAAAGCAATAAGCTCTTGGAGAACCTGCACTTCCAAGTCTTCATCACTTTTAGCCTCTCTAATAACATTCTCTTGTCATAGTTATAACTACCCTTTTTCCTCCAGGACAACCACTTTGTTTGCTGCACTCATGCCTGGCCTCATGATAAATTGGCTTGTAAGCTCATCTGTGCAGGTTCTTCTTGGTGTATCTTCACATTAAGCCTTTTTGGTAAAATTGCAATGGAAATAACTGTCTCTAGTAGTGGGGAATAATTATGTCAGTGAGAGGAATAGCATGGTAGACTGCAATTGTTCCTTGGCAGTCCTCTTTTTCCCTATTTGTCCCTTCCAGCACTTGGGTCTACCATTTTCTTAGATGATTGTTGATTCATGGTGTTGCACGAAACCAAGCATTTCAAGCTGATCTACATGGACTAATTTGTTTCTTGTGGGTACTTTAATTACCTCAGCTAAAATACTAATCAAGTTAATTTGAGGGTCTGAAAATATTTTGTGCTCATTCTGCTGGCTAGTCAGCATTCAGAAATCTGTCTTTTGAAAGACTTGCATTAAAGAGAAGTAGATCACCTCAACACACTATAAATCACAAGAAAGCATAGAGCCCTGTCTGAATCGCTTCTGAAATAAAAGCACTGGTAGGTAAGCGAGTGCTTCTTACAGTTACTTAAAATGCCAGAAAAAGATTTTGGGAGAAATCTTGTGTTTTCATGTTTTCATAATTTGATTTATGTGATATTTAGAATTGTTTTTTCAAATTTTTTTTTCCTTATTGTAATTCTGATGATTCTTATTATAATTCTGATGGAGATTACTGGAAACTGTTGTTCATTAGGTTGTTGCATCAATTTCAGATCATCTGATAGGAGTGTAGTTAAAGTGTCAAATAAAATAATTTGAAGTGAAAGACCATTTAAGAATGCGTTAACCTTGCTAGTTTTATGGTTTGTACTATAAACTGCAAGCACAAGTCCAAATGCTGTCCTGGCACAGTTCCTTTGACAATTTGACCCACCACCTTCTTTTCAGAAAAATTTTTATTAAAGTTAATTTGCAGAACCTGGAAAGCTATTTTCCCTGTATGTAATCCACTGTATTGTACATTAAGACAGATTTCCAAGAGCTTAATTTATTGAGATAAAACAGATCTTTTCAGAAAACTAGAAATGTGGTTATTCTACCTTTCAATACACTGATCTTTAAAAAAAGGTGTTTTCCAGCTATTAAGGCAGATTTATTTCAGAGGAACTAATGCCAGTGTGATACCAACAGAAAGACCTGAGCTTGTGGGATAGAAATTAGCTTGTTGTGAATATTCCTTTGAGAAGTTAAAGTTGATTTTTTTCCCCTTTTTTTTTCCCACTGCTCCCAGTGTTGTTTAGTTAAAGATGGTATATACTACAGCACCCGCTGTATTTAGTGTCCTTGCTTTTTGCTGGCCTTCAATTTTAGTGTATAATGGAGATTCTACTATATTTTTCAGTATCCAAAAAGTCAAAATTGCAGCTGAAGGGTTCATATGTACCTTTAACATTCCTGGGAGAGCAAGGTTTAAACTGTAAGATCAACAAAGTTGGTACTGGACTGGGAGACAGAAATAAACAGTTGTTTGGCACTCAATTTGTACTAAAAATAATTTATTCCAAATTTCACTATTATGTCTACAACAGAAATTATACATGCTATCCCTTTCACGACAGTGATTTATTTAAAATACAAGATAAAGAGTTTCTTCATGGTGTTTGTCATCCATGTCTTACAGATCAGGTCTGATAGGTTAAAAAGAAGGGCAAAATTATGCTAGAACCGTTTTTTAAGAAGTGTGTATTAACCAAAGACTCGGTGTTTCTCTTTTTTTTCTGTTTTGTTTTTCTTTTCTTTCTTTTTTTTTTACCCTGCAGCTTCTTTGAAGCCCATACGTGACTGTGCACTGTTTGATTCTTATCCTGAGCCATTGCCGGGCAGTCAGCAGACTCGGGACTTCAGTCGGACAGAGGTGAGAAGGCATAAGCGAGGTACTTACCTTACAGAGTGGGGGAAATAGGTCAGCTTCACAGGGACTGTGCTCTGTGTAGCAGCAGAACTTCACGTCTCTGAAAGGACTTTGGAAGTCTCCAAGCTTCCCATTAAGCCCCCTCAAACCCTTCTTTCAGCCATTTTTTCTGTGTGTGGGAAGGGCTGACAGGCTTTTCAAAAGATATTCCCACATAAGAGTTCACAGTAGGCGTCGAGTGATGTGTGTGATATTGGAAGCAGAGATGTAGATCTTACCTGTTCATGTCCTGTGGGGATGCATTTGACTCTCCAGCGTTGGGAGCAGTGAGGAGCAGAGCCTGTGCTGCAGGAGGGACAGTGTGGTGCATGGACAGTGCTCAGGTGTCCTGAGCAATTCTCCTGAGTCTGTATTGGTTGAACATACGAATTTTCCAGCACACAGCTAGAATCATAAAATCATTTGGTTCAGAAAATATTTCCAAGATTGTCTCCAACTGTTAATCCAGCAGTGCCTCCTTTTAGGTAGTTGCAGAGAGTGATAAGGTCTCCCCTGACTCTCCTTTACTCTAAGCTAAACAACCTCAGCTCCCTCAGCTGCTCCTTATAAGACTTGTGCTGCAGACCCTCCACCAACTCTGTTGCCCTTCTTTGGACATGCTCCACTGTCCTTCCTTGTAGTGAGGGACCCAGAACTGAACACAGTAGGTTCAATTGGATGGAGCATAGGGGTTGAACTAGGTCTCCAGAGGTCCCTTGCAACCCCAAGCGTTCTATGATTCCGTGAAGACTGCTGCAAGAAAAACTCTTCTCCTTAATTTAGTTTAACACTGAGGTTAAAACACAAAATTTGAAAGACCCTATAAAGCTGAACTAATCATGACATCATGTCTACTTAAGTTGTACCTGAATATTGCAACTCCATATACACTGTGGGATTTAAGGGTTTAATCTTTAAGATAGTTAGTCAAATGGCAGACTGACTGCAGAAACCGTCCCTTTTGGCAGTGCTTCTGAGTTTAAAAGTAATGATATGTCCTGGCAGCTCAGCAAGGCTCTTGTCCAGCTCTTTGCTCCAAATGCCTTGCTCTGGGGAGTTCCAGGGTCAGAACCCAGCTGCTCCCTCATCAAATCCATTTTGGTAGTGCTACCACCAAACAAAATCCCCTAAACTTCTATGGAATACAGTGTTCACTTTGAGCAATGCTGCAGCCAATGCTCTGAGCATCCAGTGTATCTTCTGGAACTGTTAAAATATATGCAGTGTCCCTGGGAGGTGTCGCTCATCTTAGAGCAGCTTGGCCAAAGCACAGCAGTCACAGTGGGTTTTGAAAGCAGTGCTGCTGTTCTGGTAGTGCAGGCTGCTGGTATGTTGGCAGTGTAGTGAGCCCCTTTACCAGAACAACCTAGTCCCTTCCTTATGACCTTATTTAGAGTGGCATATAACCTAATGTATAAGAGAAGATATAGATATAATATATAATTAAATTCTATTTAAAATATAAACATACATAATTATGTATTTTTGTATACATAATTAAAGGACTTCAGTTTACATTGTCCAAGATTAGTGGACTTTAAAACACCTTCTCAAAACTGATTTGATAATAATTTTGACTTTTTTTTTTCAACTTACGTATTTACATTTTACATTCAGTGTACAATTAGTACACTGAGTGAGTATCATTTGGAAGGTCAGTAATTCACCTCCATCTATAGGAAGTTCAGTAATTCACTGTTGCAATTTAATGTGTATCTTGGCTAGTTGAGGAATTACAGTTTAGAAACTTGATCGCTGCATTAAAAATATATTATTGATGCAATGTATTATGGATTATCTCCATGTCTTTGTCTCTTTCAACCCTTCATTCATTCAGGCTGTTTAATTTAATTTCAGAAGGCCATTTTTACTGTGACTGCTGAACTACAGTACTGCAATAAAATGGGAACAGTCGTTGAATACATCCATAAAGAAAATAATATCAGAAGACATGGATGCATTGTTAAACTTAAAAAACACACCAAAACTGCTGATATACTTGAAAAGGACAAGAGTGACTAATTTTTGTTTACCACGGAAGTTTTGTCTTCCTGACTCTTTTTTTCCCCTCAATTTTTTGTCTTCCACTCTCCTTTGGTTCTTTTCTACAAGATTTCTCACTGCCGAAAGCTTAAAGATAAAACCTGAAGTTTCACACCATATGCATGAAACGACTGCTGAGTTTGCCCTGAACTCCCTCAGAAATGTCGTGCTCACAGTTCATTGAAATTTGTGAAAGTCAGTCCATTGGTTAAAGTATGCACTGACTTAGGTCTTTCGTCTCATGCTCTTCACTTGAGAGTGTCAGGGCTACCTGTGGATATGACATGTTTTGCTCATGCATTTTCAGAGTCCTCAAGCTGTATTTTTGCTGTGTTGCTTTCTCAGAAGTAGTATGGTATCCCATTCCTTAGAAACTTTATAAAACAGATTTAATAGGCCTTTACTCTGGAGTTTTCAGTTTTGAACTGACTTGAGATTTTTGTGGTCTTTTTAAAATGTCTACAAAATCTAGGTTTCTCAATTAATTTGTTCAGGACCAGTTTATTTCAGGCCATTTTTAGGTCAAACCTCTTCCCTGCTCCCTGGTTAAAAACCCAGCATCACTTACTGTTTTGAGAAGTTTAGGGTTTCTGACATTTGCTTTATTGGTTTTTTAGTTGCATTTCCTTATAGATAATGGAGTTAGAATTTGTTCCTGGTTCCATCTTGTGGGCTACACAGCAGAAATTACAAGAACAACAAATGCCTATAAGTCACTGCTGAAATAACAGAAAGTTAAGGAATAAGACTGGGGAGAAGTTCACTGTTTTCCTGTCGGAGGCCTGAATGGGTCTCCAACAGACATGCTAGTGAAATTTGTTTTTCCCATCTCAATGGCTTCGTGTTGAAAGAAAAGAGTAGTTCAAGGATCAGCCACATCAGCCAGAAGCCTTTAAAGCATAACTACCAGGCTCTGGAGTTATGCTTTCATCAGAGTTACTCTTCCATCAGAGACTTTTCTGATGGAAGACAGCTGGAGCTGAAAGTGAAGGAGCTGAAGAAGGTTTCATCAACCCTAAACATACGTGTTACACTTGGCTCTGTTGAGAGAAGTCTCTTGTTACATATAGTCCTTATCAACTCGTGATTCACTGTTAAAGTGCTTCTCTAACTAATTTCAAGTGTGGAACTGCTGTACCTTGATGAGCAGGTTTATATTGTCTTTCTGTATGTCCTCCATGCTTCTTTACCTGGCAAAGCAAATAGTGGTGCAAGAATAAATGTCACCATTATTTGTTTTGATCTGGATTCTTTAATATTTGACTGTGTAAAGGTGCGAGTTACACCAGTCATTATAATAAACAGATCTTCTTTCTTTAAGAAGTCATCAGCTGAAGAGGTAACTGATAACTCTGCCCTGTTGCAAGATGGAAAGAAAGACGACAGACAAGGTATTCAGATAAATAACTTTTTCCTTTAGGAGTTAAATTCTTGTGTTTTTAATAAGTCCCTATCTTTGCTGAGAGAAGCAATATCATGTTTAATTTCTAAGATGGTTATGTGTGTCTGTAGATTTTAGACAACTCACAACAGCTCAGTTGAAAACAAATAAATTGCTTCAAAATTAGTTCTATTATATGAGAATGATATGAAATGCACCTTCTAAAATATGTCGAGTCTGAAGGCGATTAATGTTACTTCTTATTTAAACAAAACTGTAGCTGTTATCAGGATTTTTTTAAGAGTAAAGATTACATTGGTCCCAAGTTTGAATTTTCCTTTTGCAAGTAACAGCAACACTTGAAAATTAGTTGTTATTTCTATTTGAAAAAAACCAACCCTATATTTTCTTGCAAAGAGAAAGTTTTGTCAAACTGGACTGAAGAGACTTCATTCATTTCACTTGAAATCCATCAGCAGAAAGCCATGAGAAATTGAAGTGATTTTTCTCTTTTTCCACACAGTAGGTGCTACGGCTTCCAGAATTAGCATGGGATCATCACACCATCATTCATTCCCTTTAATAATCCCTTTTCCCAACCTTTCATGTTCTTATTTTCTGTCCCTCAGCTGTGGAAATGAAACAGTTTGTGGGTATTTTGTTGTCTGATTCTCAGAGATGTGGATTATGTATTTCTCAAAATAAAAAATATTTTGATGTCCCAGCTGTCCACACCTTAAGATTGCATCAGAGCTGTGAGACCAGGTAGTCCACATTCCTGAATCACTGAGTTTGACAGAGTCCCAGTGTCCTTATTTCAAAGAAAGGTTGTCAAGGGTTGACATGTGTCTAAAATATTTTGACAAATCAGCGCCCCTCCAAGAACTTACTGTTTCGTTGACAAGGTTTGTTTTGTTGTAAAATACATAGTGAACAGGAGGAGGACTTGAACCTTGAAAGTTATTGCTTTGAAATTCTAGGGAATATTTACTTTTTACTAAGGGATTTTTTTCCTCCTGTTTATGTGAAGAACTTGTGCTTTGATTTTTGTAGCTGACATGTTAAGTCACATGGGAACCTGTTTTGGGACATGCAGTCCGTCAGGGCTGAAGATGTGCTGTACTTACGACACAGATTCCTACCTTTCCAGCCAAAGAACAAATGCTTTTGTCCTACCATTTATTGCTATTCTGACAAATATAAGAGCAGATCACTCTCCTGACTGAGGGGATCTGCCCAGAAGTGAAGAACCTGTAGTTCAGGAATGTAGAAGCAAATTTTCCTGCATTTTCGAAAGTATACAGGTAAATTAGCTTCACTTTGTCAGTTTATAATGTAGTTAAATGTGAAAGATAGTGTAAATTGAACTTGATCATGAGAACCAGACTTTTCCCACATATTTTGTTAAAGACAGATTACAGAGTGGGTATGGTTGGAAGGTACCACAGTGGGTCATCTGGTCCAGCCTTCCTGCCCAAGGAGCTCATCCCAGAGCTCAGGGTCATCCTAAAGCATGAAAGATTTCATTCCAAGTGGTCATTTAACACTGTGTATTACAGTACATTAAAATACACTATGGTGCATTGAAAACTCCTTTAAGAAGTCACTAGAAAATGATCTGTAAGATTAAGGGGAATAAGCACTGAACCCCCCAAATTCTCAAAATTTGACGTTATTTGGGAACCTGGACGTAGATCTTTCTGCTCTTGATTTTTGTGCTCTTAGAAATTATTACTTGTTTGAGTGCTTGCATTTTCTGAGGGGATTTGGCTCCTTTCCAAGTATGTTTGGTGTTATTAGATGCTCTAACACCAGATTAGATGCTCCTTTCTCCAAGCTGGTACCTGTAGACTTTACCTGTAGATTTTACACATACTTAAAAGTAATTATCTTTTTTCTTTTTTTTTAAAGCTCTCAAAGTAAGCACTACTCTCAAAACTATACCAAAGGAATTTCAGCACTTGACTGTGAAAACAGGTAACAAGAAAAAAATGCCATGTGTTACTTAAATTAGAATTTTGACTAAATTTTTTTATATCACAATAAGCCTGGAGTAATTTTTGAAGAACCTTTTGCTCTCATACTGTTTTGCTACTGAAATTAGCTTTTACCTCATAATGACTACTACTTGCAAGCTAAATATTAATTACTACTTCAGGTTATCAAAAGGTTTTTTTGCTTTCTTTCCCTCATCGTTAGTATATTGGCTCTTCATCTGCAGGAAATGTTTTAACATAGTGGTTTTAAGAAGCCTGAAGTACAAACAAGATGCAAGAGCATGAATATTATACCTTTTGGTAAAATCTCATCAAAAGTATAGAAAAACTATGTAATGTTTCAGTAACTATTCTGAAATGGCTAATTTCTTTGTGAAAGCTAAGCTTTCGTGTTTTGTGTTCAGGAGTTACAGGACAGAGAGCCTTTTGGAAACACAGACCTTGAGGCACTTAAAACACTGACATAAGCTTTTGATTCAGGGGGTGTTTCTTTCACCTCTGACTTTCCTCTCTCCAGCTTCAACATACACTCCTTGTTCCTATCATTCTGGAAAATGTTATTTTTGGAACAGCATATGTCAAAATTACTTAGTTGCTTCAGAACCTTCCCCTGCATTTAGTTCAGTTCCACAGAGCTCCCTTGCCTTCCTCTTTGTTAATCTCTTTCTCAGTGTGGTAAGAATGTTTGTAAGCCCTCCCTGTCCCAGCCAAGCTAAAATTTGGACTTACTTTCTTTTCCTTTTGAGTAAATGTTTTTACCCATGAAGATATCTTTGATTAAGAAAATGGACCCCACGTCTATCGCAGCAGTTTTGTCTTATAGCTCGATTTATTCATGGCTGCTCAACAGCTGTGTGCCTCATATCCCAGATCTTTTTTTTTTCCTGGCTTCTTCCCAAACACTAGCAGCTGCCAGACTTCCTATCTTCAGCTCCTATTCTCGAATGATTACTGCTTCTGCTTCACACACGCACACGCTCTTGCACTTCCCTCTCGGGGGAAGGGGAGGGTGGTTGTAAGATTTTCAATTCTGTTCTCCTTCCCCCCCGTTTGGCCCAGGAGCACATCGGTGAGTTTTATTTTCAGTTCAGCAAGTCCATCCTCAGTACATTTGGGAAAAAATCTACTGTCACCTGCCCATCTCCTTTATCACCGACCTCTTTTTCCCGGTGTCCTTCATCTCTTAGTCAGCAAGGTGTTCCCGATGCCTCTATGCTGCTCCAGCAGTGTTGCTGTGTTTGTATACTACGGGACACAGGCAGAATTTCACTCCAACATCTTGGCTCCTGCCATTGTAGGGGTTCTGCTCCTGCTGTCCTGCACGTCGAGGATTTGAAAAAGTACATTCTCAGGTTGCATGCTACAGCTGATGTGAGAAGTAAAAATGTTTGTTTATCCAGTGGACTAGATGCAGCACAGTATTGAGTGGTTATTTCAGAATCAGTCACCATTCTGAAAGGTCATTGTAATCATTAAACTTTAGCATGAAAACTAAGTTGGGATGAAGTGGGAGAAATTTTACGTGCCTTTTTGGTTATTCATTTGGGCTGTTTGTGTAAACTCAGGAAAGATGATAGTGCTGCTCTTCGTTACGTGAAAGTTTTCTTTGCTATCAGAAGGTCTAGAAATTTGATGTTGGTAAAAACTATATATTCAGCATCTCTGAATTTCTGGCCAGTTTAATTAGGCTCCCAAGTGCAAGATTATTGTTGATCTTAGACTTTTAAAGTATTGCGGGCCAAAGTTCTGAGTGCTTAAATTGTGTTTAAGCTTTTTTCTCTGGGCCACCAATAAGGGATGAGTCAGTGAGGTTGATTTAGACTAGTGGGGAATACTTTGGGCTTTTTTTCTTTAGCCATGTGGCATACTTGCACCTTTTATGGTACAATTTTCCTCTAAAGCAAGGAGGTACCTGTTGAATATAAAATATTAAGCTACAGCCAAAAGTTACTGGATTGGCATCCTTTGGAATATTAAAATGAAGTTGTATTGGAAGAGGGGTGTAGGAGCAGTTTAACACTCAAAACGGGAACCTTCACACTCTCCTGTGAATGAATAAATACACTTCATGATTGTATATGACTTCAATTAATGCTGACCAAGCTATTCAGTCCATCAGGCTCTACTAATCATACAAACTTTTGGATAATCAGTATAAATTATTCAACAGCTTTAATTTATCTGTTTCATGAAAGTTAGGCTTATCTATCTGTAGCAATAGCAATATGGAAAACTCATAAACTGGATGAATAGTTTTGTATCATCTTGAATGATTATGTCATGTATGTGTATAAACCTGCGCCTCAAACATGAAGTACACACAGACTGAACATACCAAAGTAACTGCACATTTTATGGAAATCCTGCCACAATTATCTGTATGTCCTAATACTGAACTACCTGCTTTATATTATTTTTTTGTATTTTACTATTTCTTCTGAAAGGTAAAGGTAAGTGTAGGTATTCTGTTACTCTATCCTTGAATTGCCTAGTTTTTCAAAAGCTTAAAAGAAAATCCTTGGTAGTAGTATTCTATTGCTGTCATTTTTTATTGTTAGTAATTTCGGGATTCTCTCTTCCTTATGTACTTTCCTGTTTACTTCAGTAGGATGTCCTTGGAGAGTTTGAATGTCACTTTTACCTATAGGTTTTTATATGAAAGGCTTTCTAAAAGAAGTATGAACAGAATTAGTCTTCATAAGAAAAGGAAAATTTGAAGGTTCTTAAACATGGTTTAGCTTGGAAAGGATTTATACTTCCTATTTCTAAGTGGCATACTTAATAATTGTGCATGTAACTTAATAATCAGCAATTTCAGCATTGGAAAATTGGGTCATATGGCTGCAGGGAAGCAGTGTCTGAAGTTGTATTCTCTGGGAGTTTGACACAGAGAGAGTGAGGAGGATTATCACCACTGCATATTTTAATATTAATTCCCACTCCCTCCTTTAGTTGCTAGGAAGAGTTTGTTGCACAGAAATCTGGAATGACAGTGAGCCAGTTTGGTCATGACAGTAATCTACTAGAACTTGGTTTAGAAGTGGTCATTTGTGTCTCTGGCAGCTGCATTTGGGTTTAGCCTATTCAAAGCACCAGCTAGCACTGTGTGACCTTAAAAGCAGTTTCTTTTATGAAGAGCTAGTGTGTGGCTATACATGTGCCATATGCTGCTATTTGTGTTCTGTGAGCCTAAAGCTTTCTGTGGAGGGTCTGTGCAGTACTACAGTGCAAGCCATTAAAAACTCAGTATTTGCCAACTGCTACCACAGATAGTTCCTCTTCTGTGTTTTGGAGGATCTGTTGTATTCTCCAGTAGTGCTGTATAGTAGCTGGTGATAAATGTCTGACTTGAAAGTAGGCATATATCTGAAGGAAGCTAGAAACTGAGAATTATTTTTCTTCCCCAGCCTAATTGTGTCTTTTAAGTGTTGTACCTTGATTAGCAAACTGGGAAAAGTACAAAGGTTCACTTTGTGTGTGCATTGATGCTGCTCTAATACCTTAAGGATATCTCAGTGGCATGAATTTGAGAGCAATCATGCAGATATGTTTTCTCAAAATTATCTGATGTTAGTAAGGAGAATAAGAGAAAAGACAATGTAAACTAAGCAACAGCCTCGAGGAATTACCCAGAGCAGATAAGTCAACACTATTGTTTTCCTATCACATGAAATCTGCATGTGGCAGGATATTTGGAATTCATCCAAATGAAAGAAACCCATTTTTACATTGATATTGTATTTGATCAACATTTAGACTTAAAAGCTTCCTATTTTCAAATATCTTTCCTTCCCAACGTCAAAACAATCTGACATGCTAATTTTTTTTTTAATGGGTGATAAGATGTCCATTTATACTAATTAGTTAAAGTATTTAGGAAGGACATAAACCTTTGTGCTTTTGGAAGCAAGATATAATAGATATCTAGACTAAGATGTTTTCTGTAAAAAGTTTATGCAGTTCTTTATGTTGCTTTGTCACAACTACATCTATGAGTACAGGTCAGAGCTGCCAGACCTTTTGTTTTTTGTGTATTCTGGTAAGCAAATTGAAAAGGTGAATGAATCTCTGACTAGATGTAGGTTTTTGAATTCTTGGGACATTCACACACTATGAAAATGAAGGGGAAGGAGAAGTGAAAATCAATCCCCATTGCTCATGTGAGATGAGCACATTCTTGCATCCACATTTGCAACACTCACGTTTTTAATGAACACTGATTCTGCAGCTAAAGGTGTTTATTTAAAATATGATGTTTTAGTGGTTCTTTTTTCTTTTCTGTTCCAGCTGCTCAGGAATCTAATGCACTTAAAGCCAGACCACGATCCAGGTACTGTTTTCACTTCTGTTTCAGGAGAAATAGACACCTCTGGTGTTAGACACAAAGTATAAGAACTGATGTTGGATTTTATTTTTTTTTAATTGGTGTGGTACTGGAAGTACAGCTCAGATCAGACAGATTTACCAGGAGGAATCTGTAAGCTATACACCCTACATAAGTACTGCCCTGAGGCCCTGTGATCTCTGGTCATAAGGTGCTGGAAGTTTTGCCTGTCTGCCCAGCCCTACTGCCTTGTCAGGATGGTGACTGCCTCCAGCCCAGCCCCAGGGGTGCTGTGGTAGGACAACTGGGACCGCCCCATTGCAGGGAATGTCCTCAGCAATTTTATGCTCTTGAAGCCTGCACAGTGGTTTCATATGGAGGGAGACAATGCACATTCCCACAGAAACAGCAATAGTAGCTCAGCTCTCTGGTGTGGGTGAGTGAATCCTTTTGTTGACGTGTGTGTCCATGTCTACAGTCAGTTGGTGTGT
Source organism: Calyptomena viridis (assembly GCA_013390005.1). Taxonomy (NCBI): domain Eukaryota; kingdom Metazoa; phylum Chordata; class Aves; order Passeriformes; family Eurylaimidae; genus Calyptomena; species Calyptomena viridis. The sequence goes on along the minus strand of WEIV01018668.1, from coordinate 108,157 downwards.
GGTGGAAGGACTTACAGACTGACACTGTTGTGTGCTAGAAGTGGCACATGTTGAATTTGGATGTTTAAAAGAAAAGGGAAACCTGTACCAGAAAATATTGTGTATAAATGGATTATACCTTGGGTTTGGCTCTTCACCTACTGGTATATACCCTTATTGTTAATTCACCTTCAAATTTTCCTTCTTTTTCTTTTTTGCTTGTGTAATGAGAGTATAAACAGGAATTCCCTGCTTACAAACTTGTCAAAGCCTGCTAGTAAGAGAGGATCAGCTATAAGCATGATCATTGAAGACTGAAATGCTCTGTTCCTAGGACCAATATTTGGGAAGATTGAACTGCCTTGTGTGCTTTTTTTCTGCTGCTAGTCAAAACTTTCTAATTTTCACACAGTTTTAAATTTTCTCACTGTGTTACTGAATTGCAAATACTCAAAAAATATGCAAAAAATGTAAAATAGGAAATGCTTAAACAAGTTCAAAAAAGTCACTTAAATGTGACTACTCTATCCATATGACTGTCTCACATGTGACTGTTATGTCACTGCTTCAATGCAGAAGTTGAGACTAAAGGTGGCTCAGCATATCCTTGAACTCAAACCTGCACTTGTTGGAAAACGGGGTGAAATACCACAGGTGGATTTATTTTTGTCTTTAAGGAATGATTGGGATGTTAAAATAAAGTGTGTATTAATGGACTTTAGTAACTGAGAAAAAAGGTAAAAGTATAAAAACATTGAAGGAATTTATGGTGTGAATAGTATAGCTAATAAATTTGGTGATGATGATAAGCAAATAGAATTGTTGGTGACTTCTCCAGCAGGTCCTAAGAACTCTGATTCAGTGAGTAAAGAGGAATCTGACAGTCCCATGTCAAGGCAGTATTAGAGAAAGAAGTAAATCAGGAAGTTCTGCGTCTAGCAGAACTAGGAGAAGAGGATGGACTAAATCAGTGATTCAGGTCCTTTAGGACAAGCTGTGGGACCTGCTGGGAAAGCTGTCTATGTGCATGTACCATTTACTGATTCTGATTGATTGACTTGGAAACAGAATCTTGGATCTTATTGTAATAATCCAGATGGAATGTATAGTATTATAAAGTCAGTGATGATGACATGTAACCCCAGCTGGGGAGGTACACAGGCTTTGTTACAGTATTTGTTTATTCATGAAGAAAAAAAGAGCAGTTTTACAAAGAGCGAAGGAAGGACTGAGTAGGGAAAAAATTGAGGGACTGGGTCAGAAAATCAAGAATATCAAATCTTGATGAACTTCTTCCTGAAGAAGATCCTGAATGGAATCTGAATGAAGATGCTCGATTAAACAGAGTAAAAATATATCAGATGTTGATTTTATATGGAATTCAGAAAGGAGTGAAAAAACCTAAGTCTTGCCAAGTTGTGTGAGGTAAAACAGGGAGACAGAGAATTTCCATCAGCTTTTTATGAGTGGTTGTGTGAAGTGGCTTATAAATGGACTTGGACCTGGAGAGTGAGGGGGGTAATAGGATGTTGTTCAACATTTGTTTTTTATTGGACAGTCGTCAGCGCATATAAGGGGTCTGTTTGGCAAAAAAATTTATCCATTTCCCTTTGGTGGGAGTTATTTCTGTTCTATTCAAATGTGCTTTTAGTCTTGCCCTGACATGCATACCATATGGGTAAGTGTAACATCTCACATTGTCAGTACTCATTTTGAACAAAGTTTCCTTCTTGCAGAAAAACTGTAACTACAACAGCTGAAAAACATCGGACAGTATTCAGCAAAATCAAAACTCTTAGTGAATGCACCATCCTTATTGGGATCAGTATGATGTGTGAGGGCCTTGAAAGATGCACTGAGCCATGTACTTGACTAGTTTTGGTTACTTTGAAGCTGTTCAGTTTTTCTGGATTTTGTGGAATTTGGTGAATGTTTGCTATTTATTATTATTAAAATTTATTGTAATAGTTAATTTTTTCCTAATAATTAGAATTTTATAAATTACAACGTGTACTTGCAAGAGGTATCTTGAAGGTATATGTGTGATAAACACTACCCTTCCATTTGTGAAAGGAAACTTTAGGGGCGGGGGTGTGTGTGAGGAATTTGACTTGGATTTATTGAAAATAGCTGCTACAATTATCCTGTTGACAAAGTTACATAAGAAGGTCTGAAGCTGTGTTACAAGAGGCCTTAAAAATACTAGCCCTGTAGGCATGACTTGTTCCTTTCTCCAGAAGCTTGAGTCCCTCTGTTGCCAAATAAATATGTCTTGTTGTAAGGGGGAACTTTTAGTCATTAGGGCAAGGAATTTTCACCACAAACCTGAGTTCTGGTCTGTGTATTTTTATGTACTACTCACTGTATTGTTTAAAATTAATTTTGGAAATAAAAAGGTTTTTTTTGCTTTTCCCCTACCTGTTTTTCCTTAGGTCTTATTCTAGCACATCAATAGAAGATGCCATGAAGAAGGGAGAAGAGCCCCCTACTCCACCTCCAAGGCCACAGAAATCACATTCCAGAGCTTCCTCTTTGGATCTGAACAAAATATTTCAGCAAAACGCACAAGGTAGAGTTTGCTCTCTTTCCTCCTTTTGAGACCTTTTATGTTAGCTGCGTGCTTGGCAACTTGATCTATTTGCACAAATGCTTGACAATATTTGCACATGCTGGCCTTTGCTGTAGACAGTAATGCACTACAGAACTGGGGTAGTTGCACTTGCTTGTGTTACATCACCACTGAGGGGAAAAATCACTGTTGCTATAATTAAGGTGATTGTAATGTTTTCTGGCACAACAATGGGAAGCTTAACATATGGTAGTCTGTCATCACTGGCTGTTTATAGTCTGGCTTTTTAGACAACTCTCATCAGTAACTGCAGTATGATTTTATTACTATTTATTTTTTGTAGTTCAGAAGCAGGAAGAAAAAACCTTAATGTTTAAACTGGGAGAACGAAAGCAAACATATTTGATGGTAAAGTCTACCATATGCATGGTGCAATCCGAAGCCATTTTTTGATTAAAAAGAAAGGGTAGTTTCTTTTGACATAGGTGCATGTTGACGGGAGAGAAGGAAAGTGTAGAATAGTAGCTGGAGTGAACTGAAAGAAAATGGCTTTTCAGCATATTACTGTTTGAGTGTGCATCTTGCCTGGCAAGTGAGCAGTGGAAAGAGGAACTGTTTTTTTCAGGGCCGCAGTCACCCAGCATCTCTGTGCTTTAGCAGTGTCCTTGAAGCAGATCATAGGTTTATGTGGGGTGCACAAGTCATCTGACTCAAGGACTAGGTTAAACGTGGTCATGCTTATGCTTCAGAAGAAAGCCAAGGTTTCACTGTGTCAAGGAATGTTTAACTAGGCTCTCTAATGTGGTTGTTGAAGTAGAAGAGTTTCACCTCTTGTTATATGGGACTTTTTTAGTGCAAACACTAGAGAGTGAGAATTCAAGAGTCCTGCTATGTGTGTTGAACCTTGAAACTCAATAGAAATAAACTTTTTTTTTTGCCTTACACAGAGGAGTAATTCCTTTTCTTTGTGTACGGTTCCTATTGAGTGATCTGTTGCCTCCAATTTTGATTTCATTATACATCAAACTAAAACAGAGCCAAGTACACATTTTCTAAGGCAGAAAATCTCAGAATCCAGATAACAAGTATAACTGGAAAGAAATAAACTTGGATTTAAGTTTTGCTTGGAACAGCAATGAAAGAAGAATGTAAATTCTCAAAGAAATTATTCTGTGAATGAAAATTCACATCTTCCTTTTGCAATTGATCATTTTGAACGTCACTATTGCTTTTGAAGTAACATAATGGTTTCTTTCGGGCAAGTTAACAAACTGTGCAGTTTTGGGTGCCACAATATAAGAAGGATATAAAGCTGTTAGAGAGCATCCAAAGGAGGGCCACGAAGGTGGTGTTGGATCTGGGAGGGAAATCATCGGAGGAGCAGCTGAGGTCACTCAGTCTGTTCATCCTGGAGAAGAAGAAACTGAGTTCAGAAGTAATTCTTATTTTGGGAGTTCAGTTGCTAATCTGCTTCCAGACCTGCAAAGGTGTGCTCAATAGTATTGAGTTTTGTTTTCAGTTCCATATAGGTCATGTCAATCCATAGGTATCACTTCTTTAATTGTAAAGCCATCTGTGGTTTGGACCATTTGTTTTGTTTATTTCCTTTTTAAAGGGCAGAAAAAGAGAAATATCTTTTCTTCAAGTGAACTCAGGCAAAGGCTGTGGTAAATCCTTGTTGCAGGTGATGGAGGCTTTTTTTTGCAGTGGCTTTTTTTTTTTAATTTTTGTTACTCATTTAGTGCTGCTATATAATGTTTGTCACCATCTTCTTATGCCCCTCTCCTAGTGACTATACACACAGAACATTTATCCATGATGGCTGGGATGGCCAACAGTGCACTAGCCATAGAAACTGTGCTTTGAAATTGTTGAATTGGGATGTAACTGGACTTGAAAGAGGCACCTTTATTATAGGTGCACTCCTCTAGGATGCTGTAACTAGTATTACCCAGGAAAAACATTAAAAAAGCAAAAGAACTTATTGAAAGGCCCTACTTTCTGAAATACCCATATGTAAATTTCTGTTAGGAGATGTTAGGAGACAGAAATCTCTTCCATTTTTGTTTTCATTTGTGTAGTCTCTATGTTAGCATCTGAGAAAAATTCTGTACTACTAGGTTGTCAATGTATTTCTTTTTGTTGAATATGTAATCTCTGGCATTTGAGCTGTGTATGTATTAAGAAAATATTTGGCTAGAATTTATGCATTCCTGGAAGGACAACAGCAGGCTTTAAGTAGAAACAAAACTGTCAGTTTAAACGCATACATGACCTGGTTTACATCTTCATTTCTTCTCTAGCCCACTCTCTAGTCATTTACAAGCCGAGAGCTCCCAGAGTCCAACCTGGATATTGAGGAGGCCAAAATTGGGGCAGCTCGGAGCCCTGTGGTTCTGCAGCAAAGTCCTCAGCCACCTTTTATCCTCAACAGCAGCAGTGAGCTAGTCTGTCTTGGGGTAACTCTGAGGTTGGGGCAAGTCTGAAGATCGATTGTCTTCTGGTCTTTTGCTCAGTTACATTTTCTGCCCCCCAGCAGTTACTTAAAGAATTTACATCTGGGTAATTACAGGCTGTGACAGCAGTCTGGGTCTTGTTAGATTCATATAGATGCCTCTGAAATACATTTTACTTCCCATTTAGTTTCATTTCTGAATCACATAATGACTTTTAATTAAAAGGTCTGTTGAACAAAGGATACTTGTTAGAAAAGGAGAGTTTTCTTTGATGAAACAAGGAAATTGTCACAAACAGTATAGTTTCAAGTTCTGGAAGCAGATTCAATATTACTGTGTAATTCAACAACATAGCCATGTAATTATTTACAAATTAATTTTTGGCTGAAGATTTTCAGCACTCATTTGCTTTTGAAACTCACCTCCTGCTGTGGCTGTCCCTGCAGTAAAGAATGTGTGGCATGCAAGCACCATTTTTATGTGTCTTGTAAGCAAATGTTCACTGTAACCTGGATTTGCTCCTTCTGGGATGTTGGTTTCAGCTGGCAACGTGGGGGTAATATTTTGGGGGTTTTCTCCCTTTTAAAATGTGAGGTGTTAAGTTCCACACTAGCTGAGGTCACTCAGCAACAAGCATTTTATTGCAAGTGCAGTATTTTTTGTTCCAGATGATGTTTTCCTCACTACAGTCGGATCTGTAACCTCTACTTATCATTTCTGGGATAGTGATAGCTGCCAAACAAGAAAATATCCCTTATTTTCTAAATGTAGTGTTTACAGTAAAGGAACAAGGGAACAGATTTATTAGTGTGTATCAGTATTCCCATAAGTGATATAAATGTATCCCCACATCACTTCTATATTTCTTCCTATAGGTGTTTTCCACACAGTTTAAAGTGATACTTTTATTATGAAGACTCAGTCAGTACAATCTTCTTTCTGCATACTTTCATTTTCATTACTGCTAGAAGACTGTGTTCAGCATCACGTTTATCTTCTTTTTTGTAGCTTTGAAAACTCTTCATTACTTCCTTCACTTCATCAAGCTTTCATTACTTCATTCAATTAGTACATCCTTTCCTTGAGCATACAGCCTTTTGATGGGTTTTATTTGCCAAATGTGGTGATTTGTGAATAGTTATTTGTGAATAGAATCTGTTGAATTGTCTATTTTTTCGTATTTACCTGACTACTGTCAAATTCCTTGTATTTCTGAATGGTTTAAATTTACACGTCAAATAAAATCATTCTGTAATTGTGTAGGAAACAGGATTTGAGAGTTAAAATGACTGTTGCTCTGATATCATGCATCTTTTGGTACAAACTAGCTAAAATAGTTACCATAATACTGTTTTTCCAGTTGTTTTCTGCAATATCTCTTCAGCTAGATTGCCATTTTAATTTAGTGAGCTAAATGCAGGTGACTTTCCCTTTTGTACATATGGAGCTGGGTACAAAAAAAACCCTGCAAAACTTAACCTAGATAAGCATGATTCCTGTATTATCTTCTGTATCCTTTTATGCATAATGGTATTTGCCAGGAAGTGTCTGTGTCCATTAAGATTATCTGTTTCAGATTGTTAAAAATGAAATTTTAATCCAAAAATTCTTTTATAGAAAATCGTAAAGGTTGACATGTTCTTGACCAACCATACCAGCCCCACAGACCTTTTTCATGATCCCATGTGGGTTAACCTGTTTCAGGAAAAAAAGTTGATCCATCATAGAACAGCTTTACAGGTTATGCAAGAGAGGATCTGCTATTTCTCTCCTGGAACAGAGGTCAAGCTGCTTCCCTTGTTGCAGATGTCCCCAAGAAGTGTGTGAGCCACAGGTGGGACCAGAGGGGTGGTGGCTGGTAGCCCACTGCTCTTCCTGGCTCCCATGTGCTAGTTCCAATTGTATCCATGTTGGAAGTGGTCACACAGCGGGTAAGTGCCGGAGCCGCCAGCACTACTACCCAGTTCTCCAGAGGTGAGAAGCTCTGGCAACACAGACCTGTGGGAGGCAGGTGGAGGGACTGTGCCTCCCTGTGGGTGGAGAATGAAGCTAAGATGTGAAATAAGATGAAACAAAATCTTGAGTAGTTTTGTTTAAGGGGGAAAGGAGGAGGGAGAAACAGTTCCCAAATAGAAACACACAGGAAGGGAAAGGGTAAAGGAAACAGTAAGTAGAAAATGAAATGGTTTGGGGAAAATGGGCGGCAGGAAGATAAAAGTATAGATGTTATGGATATATGACAAAAAATACACCAGAAAATAGATGTTTAAAAAGACATCTATTTTACAGATTTTACTTGAAACATGCTGAAATTCATGGATAGGACATTAAAAACAGACATCATAAAAAATACCGCTAACGATGTGTGCTTGTTTGATTTGGAAGTGACCCATTGACTATGTTAGCACACCAGCGTCCTGTACAGTCACCTGTGAGTTCATAGTCCAAAAGCGTTACTTGAGGTCTGGCTATACCTCTTCCTAATTACTTGTAAAGTGCATGGATAATTTTCCACTCAGCTGAGGTACAAATTATGTTCTAGGTGATTAGCACATGAAACAGACCTATAACAGGAGTATGAGTGTGACATCAGGTGCATGTATCGCTTGCTGTAACACATGAATCTTTGCCTGCTGAGGAGGTTCCCAAAACTAACTGTTAGAAGAGCAGTCATTCTGCCCCTGGCATTGCTTTCTACAGTATTTCTACAAACCCGGTAATAAAATTAGTATCAAGAGTCTGAAATATCTTTTTTGCATTGCTGTTACTGTCTGAGGAGACATTGGTAAGAATTATTGAAACAGATCCCTGGATCAATAGGTATTTTGCAACTACATTACTAGAGTCCTTCATTAAATTTATATTCCTGACTGCAGCTTTACAGTTTGGTGGTTTTTTTGCAGACATAGTTGTGAGAATTAATAAATCAGATCTCTTGAGAAACAGTTATTTCACAATCACTGTACAAATGCTGTTGTCAGGAATGTAAATAAATGAAGTGTAAAGAATGGTATCAGTGTTACGGGATAACCAAGAACCAATTTCAGTGAACAAGAATGGAAGTTTTGTAAGAAGGAGGTAAACAGAAACTAGCTTAGACACAGCCTTTGGCAACAGAAGCAGGAAAAATATCTCAAAAAGCTCTCCAAAACAGTGTCAGAGTGGAAGGGTGAAAATGGTGGCTTCCCAGAGGAACCAAAGCCTTAAGTAGCTGGGGGAACTAAAGCATAATTAATTCTTAGCATAGCTTTTTTTGAAGTGCTTTCAGTATTCCAGACCCTTTGCTCTCTGATAAAATGAATTATTTGGTTGTTTGTTATACCTGATGTGGGAGCTCATGGTTGTTTGTTATACCTGATGTGGGAGCTCAGGACTCTTAAGCAGCTGTTATGGTTTGACTCCGGTGAAATGCCGAGAGCACACACACAGATCCAAAATTTCTCAGAGAGGAAAAAAAACCCTCAACTTTTGTGATAAGGATTACAAGCAACTATTTATTAACTATTTCACAAGCAAAACAGGCTCTAACTTAGAATATTAAGTATTCACTACTACTAAAT